>CABFPE010000006.1:2149148-2200880 GCA_900660155.1 Hofstenia miamia | reverse complement strand
GTATATATATATATATATATATATATATATATCCCCTTGAGACAAAATGTGTACAATTGTACAAATGTAAAAACTATATATTTATTGAGATATGAATATATATTCAACCTTGAATATCTTTTTTTATTAAATTACGCAATTTTTTTCATTATCTTAAAATTAATTTGGTCTAAATATATTGGCATAATTTAGTATTGAAGCAACCTTTTAAAAATTAGCGTTCTGCAAAAAGGAGAATTTGGTGGAACTTTGAATTTGAGTCCACAAATCATAATATAGCTTCACAAGAAACAAGTTTTTACATGATACTTCAAAAGACACTTTAAATGAAATGTTTTCAACAAAAATATGTCATTAAATTAGATGATTGGGTCAGAATGTGTACAAATGTGCACAGTCAATTTCAATGAAAATAATAACAATAGAAAAAATTTCTTAATGTAATTAAAAACAATTGAGACTATCAGTGCTGAGCCACCATATAAATATTTTGTAACACTTCCATGCAATGTTCATGTCTGAAGGGGATACATATATATATATATATATATATATATAATAGTAAAAGGGTATGTTTGATGTACATATGAATATAAAATATTTGGGACACAAAAAATACATTGGTAATTGAACAACATTTTAAATGCACTTAAACAGAAACAGTAAGTAATTGAATAACTCTAAAACAAAATTGAAAGTGTTATAATATAATTAGTACACGCAGAGCCTTCTTTAATATATATTATTAAAGAAGGCCCTGGCACACGAAGCTGATATACGTATATAACTTCCGTTAAATAATATTGTGCGTCCATTGTCTCTTTGTTTGTCAGTCTACACCCAAAGAAGTATCTTATTCAAACATAAATGTCACCATATTGTAAAACCTGATCCATTTCATCGTTTGAATCTGTAGGAAACAAACCAATTATATTCAAATAGTTTCCAAATATTTTCAATTACTGTTTATTTAGTCTAACTGAATGCATTAGCAAATAAGGAAATTACAATTATTTCTTCAGCCAAGGATCTACGTCGGAAATCTACGTTGGGTGGCATAGGTATTGAATTCTGGTTGACATTATTGAAACTATTTTTAAGTAAATTATAAAAATATCACAAATCTTAAGGAGCTAGCAAATGATAATTTCGTTTATACAAAATTGTCAAAATATAGTTTAACAATATTACAAAATTTGAACACACATGCCGATGACTTTATTTGATAAGAGGTAGATTCTCATTTCGCTGAAACAAGTACCTTGTACCATTAAAATTATTAGGAATAAATTTTGAGTTTACTTAACAAATTTTTGTAGTGTTCTTTTTGTTTCTTTAAGTTTAATGCGTAAATTAAAGAACTATATCGAGAAAAGGATTAAATGATAACAAATATTAAGAAATGTTTCAGTAGCACTTAATGTGGCCTCAATCTTAGTCTAAGAATATTTAACAGCGCCTTTAATATTGACATGTTATTAAAATGTGAAATTCTATTAATTACAATTTCCTAAAATATAGAGTGTGTTTGATTTGAACTAAGGGTGAGCAACCATCATTTTTCTTATGCCAAAAGAAAAGTATATTGAAAAATTCAGGCAGTTATAGGCATTATTAATGGCAAGTATAGTTTGAATTGAAAAGATAAAAAAACACAAAACTTTGTTTATGATACCAAAGGAAATTCTGTTCAAGAAGGCATAGAAATTCTATAAACAAGAAGTTGTATTCAAAATATTTCAAATTAATAAAAGCAAATTCGATGTAGAAAATATCAATTTGCAAAGCATTTTTACTATAAATTCAAATTTTAAAATTATATTATTCAAATAAATGTTCTCGATTTTCAAAAATTTTAAAAATATTGAATCAATAATCTAAAATTTATTATGAAAACATGCAATTTGTAGATAAAATAATAGTTATAGCTAACAAATTTATATATATATATATATATATATATATATATAATAAATACTCTATGTACAATAGAAATTGTGTTTTGGTTATCCTAGTATATGCGAGATCTGAAATCTCATAGTAGATGCAATAACGTTCACTGCATTTTAGTGTTCTTCGTGTTTTTCCTGTAAACATCGCAAATAATATAAATAATTGAATCTTACATTTGGATGAGTTCAAGAAAATTTCGAATTTTATTTTTGCCTGTGTAAACTAAAAAACATTTGAAATGAAAAATTTAAATTTTCGATACGATATGTGCGAAAAGGTTTTGAAAATATCATTTTTCAAAATGCTTTTGCATAGAAATTTATAGCTATTGTAACTCTTCCGTTTTAAATAAAAATATTTCAAGTGTATACAAAAAATCGGCTGAAACTTGCTCGATTNTTTAAATTATTTAATAAAGTATAATAGAAAAAACTTGCATGAAATACTTACTATTTGCTGTAGTGATCTCAACAGTTTCATTAATTTCATTTGTTTCAACTGGTGGAGTTACTTCAAATATCGTATTAGCTTCAATTACTGTAGTTGCTTCAACTGTTTTAGTCATTTCAACTCCTGCAGTCGGCTTAACTTTTGTAGTCTCCTCAGCTGTTTTAGTCGCTCCAATTGTTGCAGTTGCTTCAATTATGGCGGTCACTCCAACTCTTTTCGTCGTTTCAAGCGCTACAGTCCTTTCAAATTTTGTAGTAGATTCAATTGTTGCAGCTGATGGGCAATCACAAAAAGAACAAACAATTTTATATTCATTTTTGCTTTCAAATTGAAATGCATTAGCAAGCGCTTTTATGCTGATGCATCCATTATTTGAACTGGTTTCATTAAATATCACGGTAAAGTTTAATCCAACATAACCACTGTGATTGAAAAGAGCAATGTAGTTGCAGGCAATGAATTCATAGCGCATTCCGCCTATTTCTGTTCCATTAAAACGATCTTCACACTAAGAACTTGATATTATACTAATTATTCTTAATAGTATTATTGTATATACATTTGTATATATATATATATATATATATATATATATATACTTTAAAATGAGTGTTTTCCAATGGAAATACAAACCTTTATACTATTAATCATAACAATTTTTAACGGCAAGACATTGGAAAACACTCATTTTAAAGATTAATAAAACAGCAAATCAATTGATTATAATAAATAAAACAAATTAGAAAATAGTGTTTTTGCAACTAAAAAATGGTTGTGAAAAATTTTTAACTGTTTTTCAATATGGTGGGTATTCTTGTTAACAATTGTTTATATACTGTACAAATTCTGAAAGTATTCTTGCTGATTAACAAATTTGAAAAAGTGGAGCTGCTAAGATATTTAAAAAGAATGGTTTGATTTAGCAACAAAATTTTGAAAATATAAAACATTATTTATATATTGACTGAGAAATTTAATATTTTTGCTTGATATCTATGCAGTGTTATTGACGTTGTACATATTATCAATAGATATGAAAGCAATAATGTACATTAACTTATTATAAAGTACAATTCAAATATTAAAACTCAAATACAAATTATAGTAAACTGCTTTTCTTAAGGATGCGCCAGGAGATCATGTGGCCAGATAAGCTAGTGAAAAATATTCATAACTTGATTGTCATTATACTAAGAAGGTGTGTTTTAAAAATCTATTTTTGATGTAGAGCTTGCGAATACTTTCAATTGGAAAAACAGTGTAATCATGTCCCATGGTTACATATTTGTTCAATATTCTAAATGTATTTTAAAATTCGAAGCAGGTCATTTAAAATTATTGTTTTTGTTACGTTGGACGTTAGTGCCATATATTCCGAAAGAGTTTCAAAATTTTAGGTTCTAAACACTCAAAGCATATATTCATTAATAGAAATTTTTTCACAATATAAAGGTACATACCAGAATAACAATTTATTTAGTCTGTTTCATACATCCTCTTCAATTACCAAATTTAGTTGCCATTTACGGTTAGAATTTTTCTTTTAATACTCGAGTTTCAAAATTTCGTCTAAATTCTATTCGATGATCTTAACCTTAAAACAGCCTGCTGTCCTCTTAAAGGGGCAAACAGTGTTTTCTACATTTTCGAAGAATATTGTTCAAGCCTATTAGAAAATTTGGAAATCGTGAGGCATGTACACATCTATGATCTATGGGTGAAAGTGCTTAATGTTGGTCTGAACCACTTGAAAATATTAACTAATTTTTCTTTCAAAATTTAGTTTATCTAAAAAAGATTTAAATACTCTCTAGACCTAATGTTCAAATAATGAGGTGGCATAAAGCCTATTGTAACAATAACTAACCTCAACTATTTTATGTTCTGCTAATAGGTCACCCAAGTTCTGTTCAAGTGACTACATGTTGATTAGGAGTGAAAATAGAGAAGACACTCTTCTAACTCACGCTGCGTTCAGAGATTAGTTATATTTATTAGTTCTCTAGGAATAAGTGTTAATAGTTTTTTGAGAAACCACTAAAACTTTAAAAAAATTCCTGTTCAGTTTGAGACAAAGGAAGCATTGAAATTTGTCTTTAACATATTTGAAAGTTTGAATGTCCTAGTACTAAAGTGATTTTCACCCAAACTAATAAATCATAGGGGTATAATTTTTTAAAAAAACTTCCTATATTCTTAATAAATAGGCATACCAATGGCTATATTGAGAATGAAAGCAAAATACTGGAAAATTAGAGTTCAACATTTTTTTCAAATATAATTTGGCTGCTCTTGAGGAAATAATACAATGAAAACTCTATAACAAACGTTTTTTTTTCAAATCGAATTTTCAAGTAGTTTGTTTTAGAAAAAATGGTCTTTAATATATGATATTTATTCATACTTACTAGTTCATATTTTAAGTTTTGATTTCAAATGTAAACCCACTTATACAAACAATCTTGTCCCTAATTATTTTGCAAAAAATCTACGAGAATATAGAAACATCTAAGCAAACTTTGCTAACATCTATTCATATGTAAGCATAGAAACACTTTTTTCTTAAATCATTTAATGGTCCAATATACATTTTTCATTATAATGCATTTTTACTAAAGAGCTATGGTAGGCTTTTAACGATTTTGTTTCTTTGTATTATTTCTGTCATAAATATGCATAAGCTATGTAGACAACCGCAAAAATGGTCACTTCGGTCGGTCTGTATGTGATACCGATAGCTTACTACATAATTCAGGGTAATTAAAGAGTAAAAGTTTCAATTTATGCTGATACAGCGATTAGGCTACCAATGGTACACAGGAATATTCTCATTGCCTTTTTATACACCCGAATTCCAAAAGAGTACATAATGAGCTTTTGCTTCTGCTGAAGGTATATATATATATATATATATATATATATATATAAACTTACCCGATCACATCAATTTTTTAGAATTTTTTCTAAATTAATTAACCAATCATTTAATTTACTAAGAATGCTTGAAGATACACCAAATTTTGTTTAGCCTTATAATTGTAAACAAATAAAAGTCATTACGGAAGATCATTAATGTGAACATTTCTCCAATGTCAATAACCTAAAATTTATCAACTACCAAATCCAACCCATCTCTTAGAAAAATTAACCCAATCCAATCTGACTTATTATATAACTTGGGTCAAAAAAAGTGGCCGAGATAAAATCAATCGTTTACAAATATTTGCCAAATATAACACTAAAAAAATAATATGAGGTGAAAGCCTATACTTTCATCTTCTGAAAACTAAAAAAAAGTTTCTCCAAAAGCTTCCCTTTGCTAGAAATCGCGTTCATCAAATTGCCTCGAATCGCCTTTGTTATAACATGTTGCAATTCCAAAATAGGATCTCGTCTTTTGATGGACATTACGTCCAGAAAAAGTCGGATTCATAAATGCAATTCCGGACAATTTCTGTCGATCCTGACCAGTCAATTTCTTGGGTCGGTCACTTCCTGGTTTTTTCTCTAGTGTTCCACCCATCTTGAGAATGCTGTAGTACCACCTAAATGTCCTGATAGGCATGTTACAAATCTTGAATAAATCATTTTTATTTTTGGTACCTGTGTAGTAAAGACTTTCGTGTCTACTTCTGAGATCTTGACAACTCATGTTAACCTCAAATAATACGCTTGTAGCTAGACAGGTGTTAGTGAACAAACACGTTCACACCTCAGTAAAGTAAGCTCGAATTAAAATATTACAAACGATTATTTTCGTTTCGCCCAGAAAGTGCTAAAAGCAAAACCTGTAATGCGGCCACTTTTTTTGACCCAAGATATAATTTCTTACAAAGAAAAACATCACATTTGCTGAATTTGAAATAGATTTGTCACGAGAAACCATGATTATAGCATTAATATTGCTTTCCAGTGATATGTTGTGGCCAGTGGTCAAATTTATCATAACAAGTTTCATCAATAGGAAGAGGCTGGATTGCTTTCCTTTTCATTGTTTCAAAAGTAGGTGTTGAAATTTTAAGTCCTCTTGGTTTTTGAATTTAATGCACCCTTTATAAGTGTTTCAGATAAGTTAAGCATAAAATAATATCACAAGATTTGTAGATTTGTCTTATATAATATTTTGCATAACACACCGTCAATGTACTCTTTTGAGCACATATATATTTTAACTTATTAGACAGTCATATGTTAGGAATTCAACATAAAAAGTTTATATATGTTTAATACAATGTTTATCACATTATATTTACATAGGTATTTATATATATTTGCAATATGAATGCTAGAAAGAAAGACAGCATACCAGAGTAGGATGGAATTAGAGAGACAAACAAGGTATAGGCAGAAGACAATGCATGGAGAATACTGGAGGAACACAGAAAAATGTGACAGAGAAGAAAGCAACAAGTGGTTAAAGAAGGCAGGACTAAAAAGAGAAACAGAAGCACTGATAATGGCAGCACAGGAGCAAGCAATAAGAACAAACTGGGTAAAGAAGCATATAGACAGAAGAGTAGAAGTAAGTGATAATTGTAGGCTATGTAAGAAAGAGGCGGCGACAGTAGATCATCTGATAGCAGGGTGTGAGAAGTTGGCACAGAATGAGTATAAGTTCAGGCATGACAAGGTGGGAAGAATGGTACACTGGAGTTTGAGCAGGCAGCATGGGTTAGAAGCCGGAGACAAGTGGTATGAGCACAAGCCACAGGGTGTCATAGAAAATGAGAAGGTTAAGATACTGTGGGGCTTCAACATACAGACGAGCAAAGTGATAGAAGCACGGAGGCCAGACATAGTAGTGGTAGACAAAGAGAAAATATTGGGAACAGTGATAGACATAGCATTAGCAAAGGACAGGAATGTAGAAAGCAAGGAGAAAGAGAAAATAAACAAGTATAGAGAGTTAGCAGAGGAAATAGAAAGGCTGTGGAAGTTAAAGAAAGTTGAAGTAGTCCCGGTAGTAGTAGGCGCACTAGGAGCAGTAAGTAAGAAGCATAAGAAACACTTGGAGGAGTTAGGAGTACCAAAGTGGGGAGGAGCGGTAGCACAGAAGGCAGCATTGTTAAGAACAGCTAGAGTCCTGAGGAAAGCTCTCAGACTCCCTGGGAACTGGTGAGTTCCCCGAGCTGAGAGGGATACCAGCATGAAGCTGTGAGAAGTAAGAATAATAATAATAATAATAATAATAATAATAATAATAATAATAATAATAATAATAATAATCATTAACTTGGACTACAGACAAGTTTTCCTTTTAGTGATGATCATATTTGCATTTTTACAATTTGCTATAGTATTGTGATTGAAAGTGAAGCCAGAAAGAATATGAATCGGATGCTGCTACATCCAATACATCATTAAAAAATTTATTATTAGGCTCCTAAGAAACTTGAAAAAATCACGGTTATTAAAATATTAATCAGCCACTTTTTTCAGATGTTGTATAAAAATTCATGCAGAAAAGTGGCTTAGAGTGCGATCTAAAGTGATCTAAGATGCTAAGCAATAAATTGGTTTATTATAAACAAATCTGCAATAGTTAATTTTGAAATTTATAACAAAATTATTGCTTGTATTACCTATTGTATGAAATGTTTGAAAAATGCTATTATGTTTCCGATGCTAAACTATTTTAAGAAAAGTTACCTTCTATTGAATGAACATTTTCGTAACGCAAAATATCCAATATGATGACCCCAATTTTAAAATATTTTATGCTAATTGGCGATTAACGCACAAAATTATTAGTCCCATTGAGTATACAAAGAATGAATGTGGTGTTCTGATTAAGCATTTGTCGTAATATGTGAGTACTATTGAAAGTTTATGAGTTTAGGTTTCAACTCTATGCTAAAAATAGATTTCATGAGGTTTTAAGTAAAATCCCTTCCCTAAAATTTTTTAATTTAAGGTAATACTAGGGCGTGTTTCGGAATACATGTGTATATAGAGATCATATATAGTATGTAGTGTCATTTTGTAATCTTGAGTTAACTCTTCAAGTGTTAAAAATGGTATGGTTAACATTTCATCTAACAGATCCCGCATAATATTCTAAGGATTGGAATTTTACTTAAATCGTTTCATTTCATAATCACTCATTGTGCTCCCAAATATATTATTATAAAGAGACAATAAAGAAAGAAAACATCATAATGAAGAAAAGTGTGCGACATTAGTCGAGATAAATGCTAAAAATTTTTTGGCTCAATAAGTGGGTGTTCAATCTCAGACTGGAAGTCTACGAAGGACGCCATCTGTCTGGACGCAGCGGAGCCTGTGCGGTGCATTATGGGTGAAGAGCTTGTCACATCGTCCACAGGCATTAAAGGGTCGCCATTAACTTTCAAAAGAATGAATTGGTAATTATACCAGTAACATGGAAGTAAAAAGATTTCACGATTCTGCTCACTAATTGCCTATCAAAACAAATGGTTTCAAATTGGAAAAGGATCAGCATCTCGTTTGATTAAATCAATTAACTAATTTAAAACTTGTAATACATTCAGAAGAAAAATCGATGGTCTAAATCATCCCAGAATTACGTCTTTCAAATAAAAAGACGAATTGTCGGTCACTTAATCTATTCTGGAATCAATGCTGTTTTCACATTAAGTCACGTGCCAAATGTATACGCCTTACTTATGGTTGAGGTCTGGGGGTATCAAACAAGCATTCTAGCAAGTATTAATGAAACACAGCTTTTTGTTTATTTTGAATTTAAAAAAATATGATGACATTGGTACTATTCGAAAAGTAATCAAATGAAATAATTTTTCATAGACTTAAGGCGGTTCCAAACGATTAATCTTTTGACTATAGTAAAAAAACTTTTTTGAAAGAGAGAGAGTAATGCTTACTTGTTCATTTTAGCCGGACGAACTAGTTGGTTATTCCACATTATAGCATTGTCTACACGCATTGTAACAAATTTATCACAGATCTATAAAAAACATGAATCGTCAGAGCCAGCATTTTAAAACTAGCCTAAGGCAATCTCTGAATTATATAATTTAATCTAAGGCGAAGCTACATGTAAATGAATCCAGAAATATGCAAGCATGTTGTTAATGGTTTGCAAAGACGATTCATTGACTAGTAATGTTGATCAACAAAATATTTAAAACAAATTTTAAAACTAAAATGTAATATTATGTATAATTTTTCAAACAAATTAATTAGAGTGAGAGTGCGGATAACTAATATAGAATAAAGTACTTAGGTCAATTAATAATGCCAGATTTACATTAAGGAACCAAGAATCATCTTCAAAATGACTTTTAAAATTTGAAATAATCTGAACATTGAGTCTAACTAATAAAAACTAACTAATTCATTCAAGCGTAAACTTGAAGAGGCATTTCATGTGTCTGAATTAGTTTCCTTTTAGTTTCAATTTGATAATACTTATGATAGAGTGAAAAATATTAACATGACTACACCACAAACAAACTTTTCACGTTGTCTGCAAGTTTCTTCATCACTTTAAAAGCTTAATAATAAGCTTGATTATGTAATAATAACTTCACAGACTGCCATTTCATGATCCTCAAGATTTGATCTAATTCGGGATCCAACTTTGTTCTGTATACGTATTTATTTGTTTTTACTTTTCGTTTGCTAACACAAATCTCATTCATATTTCTTTTAGCTTTATTCAGATCAACTGAAAAAAATTCTTGTTTTCTGTTTAAGATACGGTTGCTAACAATGCTTAGAAATCTCGGGTTTTAGCTTCCGGTTGCCATCTTACTAATGCTATAATAAATGAAAAAAATAAGTATATATGATATTGCATATCTATTCAAGAAATAACTTGCTGAAATATTGAATCTATTGATAAATATTTATCAAATAGACTTATAAATTTCCTGGTTGGAAGCATCAATCAAAACGAAACACGAATGTAATGAAAGATATTAGTAAAATGCTCCCTTTGAAATCAAGCGTAAATAATTATCTCACGCATTAAGCGACAAAAGATGCACATCTAAAGTTAATTAACAGTTACTACAATAGGACACATCAGCAATATAAACATGTCTTTCGATTTAGTATAGTATCAATTGCCAAGTAAGTAATTTACGAACAAAGAATTAGACGCTTTATGTAAGTGCGAAATTTGTGCAGTTATTAAAGCTGACATACCAAATACATGTGAAAAATCCACCTCATAAAATTCAATGATTTTAATTGAAATTAGAATCTCCCTACAAACAATTAACAGAGAAATTCAACGAGATTTAAACGTAACTTAGTGTTGATACGTTCGCTATTTAAGCATAAAGAAATCAAAGAGGATCCATTTTCAATCCTAAGATGTGGTAATTACAGAAGTAACCAAGTGATTTGCGAAAACTAAACCCTCATTTTGCAATTATCTATTTTATGATTATTTGGAATAAAATGCCCAAGGTAGTAACAAGATTTCTTTGTTGAATCAGAAGATTAAAATATGATATTTGATTGTATATTGTATTAAGCGTCCGATCGAGGTCTCGAAATCTAACAATGAACGCTCGAAATTGGAGCATCAATATGCAATACTTATGGCAATTACGTTGGCTTGCATAATGTAAACTGTTATTAAATAATAATTTATGTTTAAGCATGATCAAAATTAGCACCATGCTTATGCTTATTCTTAGGAATTTGCTCGGCGTGATAAAGTTTCATCATCCAGAACAATTACTTATTCGCTAAAGACATTTATATGGATAGGAGCGGACTGGGCTGGTCTGCGTCTGAGTTATTGCAAAGATGGACCAAATTTTCCAAAAAATTCATTTAGCTGTTATGCAACAGTGTACACAAATTAACTCCAAATGCAGAGAATGGCATGAAATTTAAAAACAGTGAAATGGAAAAATATTTACACTTTTAAGTTTTTAAATTTTACAATAGTTTTTTTATAATTTTCCAAAACTCAATCTAAATTTTTCTATTTCTGTTTGTAGTTTCTTACTATAAATCTTGAAAATTTCTAATATGGATTTTGAGAACCAAAAAATAAGAGCACAATCACATTCAGGGCTATCAAAACAACCATTTTCACCCCAAAAAATCACTGTTTACAAGTGTTATTGTTGAATTATTAAATTTTAAAACACTTTTTGCCATAGAATTATCAAGTTTTAGAATATTACATGAGTTCTTCAATACAAGTGAAAACATGCGCATTGCTCATGTGATGAAATAAAAATTCTTCATATCAATCGAAAAAAGTAAATATTTTCATATATTTCAGGCACAGTAATAATATTCATCACAAATTCTCACTAAAACAGAGAAGCACATTTACCGATGGACATGTCCACAGATTTCGAAAATTCATTCCGAATTTGCAGGTTAAAATGCTCTATTTGATTAATCGACAAATTAAGTTTAATGAATTATTGTATTGCGTTTGCATGAATTGAATACAAGCCGCGCACCAATTACAGTGAGTAAATCATACATACTTCTAACATGTAAAATTCTTCAAACAGAAGCTTACTTAACTCCAAACTCGAAACAATCATTGATTGAAACATATAGGCCTATGTGTATGTGTGACCAGTAGTTTGATAATTGCAATATTTGTAGCAAGAAAAAGCGTCTTATAATTCAACCATCCGAAAATAAAAACTTTTTTTAATTTGCATTTACTTCTCAAGTATAAGAATGAAGACAAATACCTGAAATTTAATTCAAATTTTAGCCATTGTTGTACACAGCCATTGTGATTCACAGTCACAAATAACACTAAGCAACAAATTAAATGAAAAATGGTTAATTGTGTTGTTTCTAGGTATTTGGGGTGCCATGCCACCACTCATTTTGTCAGGCGGAAATATGGATTTTGACAAACTAATAGAACAACATGTAAAAACAAAAAATTAAGAAAAATTGAAATCTATAACATTGAAGTTTTTGGAGTTAAATATGCCATGATTGGGTATTTCAGGTGCCCTAAGTATGGAGGTGTTACTAATTTGGGTTATAGGGACCATGTTAAAAATATTTTGAAAACAATTGAAAAAAAGTAATGCTTACATATTTTGACATATATACTGTGTGGACATTGTGATAAGTTAAAAACTAAAAAATACATTGGGATTTTCGAGGTATGAAATCCACTCAGATGAAACTGCAAAATAAAAGATGTTCCATTTTTGTCGTTTCCAAGAAATTTGTCTCGAGGAGCCATGTTGTCAATTTAAAAGTCTTAGCCAATCAGATCCATAGCACTGTCGTATTTAGCACCTAGATACGTATTCAATTTAAATGAGCTTCAACATATTATTCTTCAAAAATTTCAATTTTACCCGAATTTTCACCGTTTTCAGAACTCAAAAACCCACAAATGGCCTACTAAAACTGAAAAGTGATTTCTCAATATTTTTAATAGTTTCCGAATTTTCGCATTTTTATTTTACCTGAATTAGTTTTTCTTAAAAAGCTAAGCTGTGCGGAAAAAATATAATCAAATACAGCAATTATCACCCCAAAAGAAAATCACTGTTTACCAAGTGTTAAGGTTGAATCATTAAATAGCAGCATAGGAGTTTTACTGTTGAATGTATCAAATTTAAAAAAAATATATGAAAGTAGAAACGCATGCTCATGTAATAAACCATAAGATTGTGCAAGTTGAAATTCTCAGAATTAAATAAAAATGTTTAGCTTGTATATGTACAGTTCGAGAACACTGGAAGTAAAAAATGTGAAAAGCGATCAAATTAATTTTGTACGTTGATTATGTTGTTAAATGAAGTACAAATAAATTTAGTAATCCATTTTCTCTACTCCATTATTTGAAATTTGATCGTTGGTTAATATATATTTACAATATTGCATTTGTTTTGAGAAATAACTAAATGCAATAAATGATTTGTAAGGCTGGGCGATGCATCGACTAATCGAATCAAAATCGATACGGATGTTAATAATCGAATCGAATTGACTGTCGATTCACAATAGGCTAAATTCAATCGATTATTATTTTTTGCTATTGTCTTAAAAAATAATTACGCTAGTAACACATTGTCGTTTAGAAGAAACCAATCATGAAAAAATGGAGAGCGTAAAGGTGAAAAAGTTTTTTCGGTTAAAGTCATTTGCAAAATTTGATTAAATATAGAACATGTGATATTTTCAAATATTTTGTATGGTTGTAAGATCAAAAAGTCTAAAATATTTTGTTAGGTCAAAATTAGGTTAAAATGAACAGATTTTATTAGCAAATGTCTATATTTTTAATCAAACTAAATGTTCTAATGTCATTGTTGAGCGAATTATTTACGGGTCAGTAAATGCTTAGCAAAAAACGTCATTTTGTGCTGAAAGCCAAATATTATATTTTGTTATATGTAAGCCATACTTTATAGCTCTATTTTAAGCAACCCATACTGATTTTAGGAAGTAATAATGTTACAATGGTCAGACAATCACTCGACCCTGAAACTTTTCATAGTCTTATGTTCATAAGAAAAAATAAGAAATATATGTTTAATCAAGTTTAGCTTTCAATAATCGAATCGACAATTTAAGTGCTAATCGAATCGAAATCGAATCGATTTCAAAATCACGCATTACGCAGGCTTAATGATTTGATTTGATTTGATTTGAAATACCTGTACCTAAGCACTAGGTATGAGAATGAGGTATTAAATTTGAAAAAGTTATTATTTTCATGTACTTCCTGAACGGGAATAAATTGTATCATAAATATTCATCATAACCGAGGAGCACATTTACTCACAGATCTGTCAACATTCAAGAACCTCCAATTTTTTTTAGTAAACTTGTAGAAAAGTAGAAAATGGTTTCAAAATATGGACAAAGCCGATTATATCGTAATAGAAACAATTAATTATAATTGAGTATTCAGATTGGGAATCTTTGTATCAACAACACCATCATTAATAAATATTTGGATCATATCTCCACTTAAAAGCTATGTTAAAAATGTTGATGATGAAGCTAAAAGTATTTGTTTTATCTCTAACTAGTAATAGTCTGTAAATAAAACCACAAAAATCTGTAGAAATGTTGGTTTTTAGAGTATTGACTCAGTATAATAATCCAGTGGGTTTTTGAAAAATCTAAGGTCATTAAATAGCCTATGCAAAATTGCAATTGCCATCTTAAGAAAACAAAAGTGTTTATTTTTCTTAAATAGAATGTTTGAAAACTAATTTCAATTGTTAAATTTTGTGAAACTCCCGCAAATTTATCAACAATGTATAATTGAAAAACAGTGATACTAAGACTTCTAGTACATTAATATGAAATTTATTCATGCATTACAGTTGGGCATCTATGTTCTGCTTTTGTCATCGATTGATTGCCTCAACAAAGACTGTAAACTAAAGAATTTTTTTTGTCATAATAGCACAGAATGCTGCCCATCACTCATCTGTAGGAAAGCTCCAATTAGACTGAGCACCAGTTGTCTACAAATGAACTATTAAAGTATATTAATAAATTCCCTTGTAAATATATATATATAAATCTAAATACTTATAAGATTGAATTTATAATTATAAAGATTAACTAATACACTATAGTGCACTAAGACTCTACTTTAATTTAATGATCTATAAATTTAATACTAATTTGCATCATAATTTTAAAAAGAGTTAATTATTATTGTGATAAAAATTCATGAGAAGATTTTGAATGCTGAATTTTTCTGATAGACGCAGACGTGAATGGTTTCCAGCGTATAGTATGCAGTCGGCATATCTTTGATTGGATGAAAATATTATATGCCATGTAATAACTATTAGCTAGCGAATTATACCGTCTAATACATCATGCTAAGGTGAATAAATACAGGAGATTATGCTAGAATATAATATTAATAGAATTTTTGGAGCCATGGGTGAAAAATAGACGCGATTAAAATTTGGGATTATCCAAAACCAAAAAGCTTCATATTGCTCGCTAAACAAATGAAAAAATTAATTTAGCACAGCTTCAATATCTCTGTTTCAAAAATTTTAATATCAAACATGGATTGTATTTGTTTTATTGCGGCATAAAAATAACTACAATATCTAAAAATGTTAAATAGCGATTGCCATCTTTCGTAGAAGCAAATGAAACTTCGAAATTAGATTCGACGATAATTCAATGAATTCCTCAGGTATTATGTTTATGCATATTATAATTTAGTTAATCGATTTATAACCACATTGTTTATGGCTGAACTTTTAAGAATAATGTGCAGGAATGCTCATAGTTCTAAGTGTAAGAGAGGTTAGTGGGTCACGTCAAAAAAATAAGTCAGCTTGCGTTGATTTAAAAAACCTGAAGCATTGTCAGGCCGGGTCCTAATTTTTTAATCCTCGGTTACATTGTTGAGATGTACCGTCGCCCACTACATATCTTCATTCTAAAATAATGAAAACATAAATTTCTAATTTAAAAATATTGGTAAAAAATTGGCATTCAAATTTGGTACTTCTTAATACGAAAAAAATTTGAAACAAAAACTAAAAAAATAATTTATCTATTTGGGTTTGCAATTAAATCACTTCCAGCAAATTAACAAATAAATATGTCGCCATCAGTAAAATTAGGTTCTATGTATTATGTAGAGAGTGACATCGGGTACCCGATTAACACCTGACCCGATTTTGGGTTTACGGTCTTGTTGAGTTCGGGTATTAAATTGTCGGGTAGCGAATATTCTGATCTGGTCGGGTTCGGGTCCATTATAAGCTCATATTATCACTCTCTAATGTACATGGGTGCCCTGCTATCTTTCAGTGATATTTCTTCAGTAACCAAATATGAACACTAAGAAATCAAATTTATAAATAATATTTTAAATAAATGAATATTAAATAATTTCAAAAGAATATGAAAGTTTCTGTTGGAAAATCAAAGCAAACAGCATATAATACATGAATACATAAATAGCAAATGTTTTATGCGTCCCATACAATAAATGAAAGCAAAAATATTTAATTATGTCGAATGTGAATGGAGACAATGATTTTAATAAATTCCCTCACTACTGTCATTTATAAACAGAATGCGCGAAAAACAAATACCCGCACCCTAGAGAATGCGGCCGGGAATAAAGAAATAAGGGCACAGTTCATACAATGAAAACAATGAATAATTGATGGCGAACTGAATAAAAATCAGAAATGATTATGTAAATTGCAAGTAGCAATTATAACGCGTGGCCAAATCTAACGCTTGTTTTGGCTGCTCTCTGGTGAATTTCCCGGCTCCAGACGACACCGAATATTAAACGCGTTTAATAAGCTAAGCTTTTATAACAACGACTTCTACTTTGTTTAAAGAGAAAATAAAATCATTGCAAACATTTAGGAGCTACCTAAATTTTTAAATTATATTTACTCAATGATTTTAATGCTAGATGCTATCACTATATGTTGTATATTTATGATGCATTGAAATGAATTGAAAGGTCATTTAGCCATTTTCGGTGGTAGGTGGTTATATCTGAGATGAAAATTAGGTTTTGAAATATGTACAAAGCAAATGTCTCGTGTTAATTACTTTATATTAAAAATTTCAGAAGACAAATTGAAATGTCTGAGCGGCATTTCTATTCGAACAAAATTTTAGACACAAACCTAAATTGAACACTTCTGTTCACAGCTAATTCTAAATATTTTATAATTGCTTACTCTCAAGGTTGTTTCAAAAAGAATTATTTACAACTACCAGATTTTATATCAATAAATTACTAATCACATGATAGTAAATTTCTGATCACATTGGTAGTTTATTAAGATTTTCAATTCGACATGTCAATCTGTTTGTGTTTCGTAAAAGACACACTTCACTTTAAAATTTAACTAATACTGAAAATTGTTTTGAATATTTGATTATATATGTTGCTTATTATGAAGCCATTAATTCAATGTCATTCTTCTGCGTGCTTGAAGAGTCTGTATTGCGAAGATAAGAACTACTAATCTTTTGGTAAGGCCCCAGTGCATGCTTGAATTACCACCTTTATTGATGTTAGCAGTGGTTCACTAGAGAAGATGATCATAGCAACTTATGAAGAGGGCACAGTCAATCCAAACGCTGCATTCAAGTTAATCACTTCCCAAAAAACGTTCATATCCAATCCTATATCAACCTTTATGCCAGTGTTGCCAAAACTAGAGGTACTAAGTGAGCTTCCACCCAATACATTTTTTGAACTATAAACTAAATAAATTAAAATTAATGTATATTGTATTTGCTTAACTTTGGAGTCATCTTATTATTACATCAAGATAATGTATTATATTCTTTCAAAGTTGAGGGAAGTGATTGGCAAATTAGTATTTTATGTGAAAGTAAGCCTGCTTATTAACCAATTTTGGTGAGTGATTAACCGGAAAACTAAAATTGCGGACTTTAGTAATAACCCAACCAAGAATATTTCAGCAAAACCGAATTGTTAAGGTTTTCGAAATGGGAAACATCTCTACTCATCACTAATGTTATATCTTTAAACATTTTTAATTCTAACTCGAACATTGCTGTTATGAAAGAGTGTCATGTGGGCCCACAAGAATTTCCATTTCCAAAAACTAATTGTAGAATTATATAAATATATATATATATATATATATATATATATATATATATGCTGAAGCAACATGGCATTATTTAGATTAGATATTTACATCGTTAATTCATCATTTTAAAAATACTACAATGATAACAATTGTTGTAATGCATTGGAAAGGATTAAAGTTAGAAAAAAGTTATTATGAGGTTAAAATATGTAAGTGGGATAAAGTTTGTATTAACAATAATGTTAAAAGACAGCATGTGATTTAAAAATTCCCATATTTTTTAACTAAGCATTTATTAATTGACATGTATGAAAATGATTTCAAATCGAGAGTCTACCATAAAAAGTTAAAGGCATGCAAATTCCAAATCTTGAAGTATTTAAATAGTCTTCATTAGGGCTTTGAGAAATCCTAACATACTGTATTGTAAGTGTTTATTGAAAAATGAAAAATACTAGCATCATAATACTTACGCTTGGAATGTTCCGAATGAATCGAGTTGCATTTTCTTTGTACATTTATAGTAATGGCATTTATACAAGTTGAGTAGCATCAACTTCAGGAAAAAATTTGTGTAAAATTTGAAGTTTATAGCTGCATTTAAAATGACTGAGGAACCTCCAATTTAAATTCAGCTAACGAGATTAAGAATGAAATTCATCTGGCAAGGACATTTCTTTCAGATTATATTTTTAAAAATATAAATATTTCATCAGAGGTCTTGTATTATTTACAAAACTGAAACATTATTTTATTATTAAAAAGCAATTGAAGTACTAGCAGGGAACCAATAGTTATTACTCAACGAAAAAAACAGAAAAAAACCTTTTAAGCTAAATTGCTATAATATTCTAATTTTGTAAATTCGAATTTCTACACCAACTCTTGTTTAGGAATGATCACATGTATTATTCGCCATCTTGCGGATTAAAATGTATTCTAAATTTAATTTTCAATGCTTAAATTTATCCATGACAAGGCAACACAAATATTTAGGATGCTTTGATACATGAGAAATAAATTCCGAAAAAAAATTTAAAAAAGGAACTAATATAAATTTACAGAAATTTGTAAGCGGAAGAGAAATGATTAAAAAGGCAGACTGTTTGAGGCATCAACGTCACAGGCTTGTTTAAGTTTGATTCGGAGCGGAATTTTATAGATGAGATTGAGAGCAAAATTTATTTTCCGAGTGGGAGACGGTTCTGCCCTATAAATCCACATAAATTGCGTGCAAATTTAAAATGAAAATGCAATATTGAAGAGAATTATATCTTAAAACTGTCTTTACAGCTGGTTGTTTGTGGATAAATGTGAATGAAAGTTGCAAATGGGTCAAAGACTTTGTGACCCAACTCGCAGTTGATCCACATGATATCCGACCAAATTGCTGCTCACAGTAAGGAACTTTTTGAATCCACGACCTCACATGTAATCCGCATACTTAATTTTAAACTTGAAATCCGCAAAGCCGTAAACTAAATAGAAACTAAGCATTCATTAATAAAACACATTTTAAAAAAGCAAATTTCACTCAGCCTTTAATTCTTTAGAAATCCAACTTTCCTCTAATTTTTGTGACAGTGTTGTAGTAATAGACACAGCTTCCAGCTTTACTCGTCATACATTAAAGCTTCGTAGCAAAAATTGAATTTTCTAAAGAAATTAATGTCTTTCGAATTATTACGGATTACTTTTTCTAACTTTGGATTCGGATCAGACGAATTTCACTTTTTAAAACCCGATTCTAAAACAGCATATGTAAACGTCATTCCAAATTACTTATGAGCTGTGGAGTAAAAATCTATTTATATTATTAAGAATAAACTTAAGGCAATATATATATTTTGCTATACACAAATAAAAATGCAAGGATCTCCTCAAAACTCCCAATAAAATGGAGGCCCCTAAATTAAAAAGCAGGGCAAAATAGTCTTGGATTGAAATAAATTCCAAAAAAAGATCGGCTTCCCAAACGTTTTACATATCAATGTCTAGCATTTTCACTCTTTCACTAAAGCCTTTGTACTGTAAATATTGGGAAATTTCTCTCATACAGTCGCCAAGCAAATGTAAATTTTGTGCGTCAAAAACCGCTTTAATGACAAAGCAACTCGACCACCTAGGAATTAAAAGTTAAATCTAGTTAGGGCCTTGCAAATTCACATTTTATTCGAATTGGAATCTGAATATATAGTTTATGAAATGTTTTCTATTCCAAAAACATCTGTTAATTGTTAATGTTAATAAAACAGTGAAACTTGAACAAAGAAGAAATCCATTGAGACATGTCATTTACAACTTCCACCCAGAGGTTAACAGTTAAACAATTTTGATTTACAAATTTCGGTTCTCCACCAGAAACTTACCATGCTTCTCTTTAACAAGATTCGAATTTTTGAACGTACATTCGAATTCAATTTCGAGCATGTTCAATACAAATTTCAGTCCATCTTTGAAAACTATCTTAGAAAGTTCTTAAGTGTACCAAACTTCAATGCAAAAAATTACACCGAGGCCGAAACTATAATCTTAAATTCGTAAATACATATATATGAGACGAAACTATTAATAAACTAACATTTGGTTCAGTATAACAAATTTTTTTTGCTTCAAATGTGAAAATATTAAATTTCCTAATTTAGAACATTGTTTCAAAATCCTGAAAAGGGGAATGCTGTAAGCAAAATTTTAGTGACCGATTCAACTCTGAAAGTCCACGTTTTTACAAAATTGCTTACGAAAGAAAATGTGTTTCTGTTTGGGTTTTGACTGCATATTTTACATATTATTAAACTTTGATTAGTTCTTTCAAGAAATGGCAACTTTCAAAGATATGCGTAGTTATTAACATTTGTTAGTAGTAAGTTGAACAATTAAATTTATTAAGAACAGGCTAAATTTTAATTAGCCAGATTGAAAAGAAACTTTAGTGATTTGACCCATCTAAGTAAAGAACACCTAGTGATTGATAATGTTGAATTGTTTGCACGTGTAATGCCATAATTTCTTAAAACCTCCATCCCGCTTCGGTTTTTTAAGAGCTTGACATCGCTGCTATTTGCAAACGTATTTACTGCAAGGTTGCAATGCCGGCATGGAAAACAAAATGTCGCAAACAGAAAGGCTATTTGCACGATACTAAACAAACAATATATATATATACATATATACTATTGAGGTTTTGGTAATTTTTGATTTTTTTTAAAAGGATTCTTATTTAGCATCATGAAGTATACATTTCGTTTATCATTTTCAAAAATGATCTCTGTGTAGAAATTATAGAATATATATGATTTGATGCTTTTCCGGTGCTAAAAAGGCTTTAAATTAACTTTATGTAAATAATTTTTGAATACACAATTTATTTCAATAATAGCGGTTGACAAAACAATGATTACATTATTACGTTTTCTCAAGAATCTATAAGAAACAATATTTCCACATCCAAATACGAAACAATCAATTTTTAACTTGCACAAACTTATTACTTAATATCTAACTGTAAAAAATGGTGTACCTCAATGAACCAACGAGGGCCTCTACTATTCAATTTACATGAAAATGACAAAAAGAATGTACTTGGCTGTGAAAATGAAGATTGTGTAGATTATACATCAATTTTGTGGAAAACCAATTAAATAAAATTGGTAAAATTGTTTAAATATATAAGTATGCATAAATTGCATAATGTAAAAAAGACACAATTTTGCATAATGCAACCATTGAAAAAAGAAATCGATTTCTCCAAATTTTCAACAAATTGCAGAAATATTTCCAAAATCGGTGAAAACTTTTGGACAATGATGGGAATTGCCCGGTGGTAGACCGTAGAAACACTGATGGCTAATTGGTGGTTCACGATGACACACAAGCAAAACATTGGTGGCCCCAGTGCACTACTATTGAAGGCAAGCAGTAGGCTTTTGGCGACAAAACAGTGTTTTAAAAGCAAAAGAAAGCAAACTTTTATATTGTTGAATATATAACTAACTGCTTTTTTCTGATCACTAAAAGCTAGAAATGAGGATATTTTTTACATCAGCTCATTAGTAGGGGTGCTAATCCCTATCATTCTTCTTAAATAAACAAAAATATAATAATAGAATATATTTTTAAAGTTAGACCTTTAACAGTACATCAACTACATGCCTTACACAGTTTAGTACCAAATTGAATTTCTTTAATATTTATAATAAATTTAATATACATCCATAGATCGGAACACAATGATATCTTACTATGGTGCTTTCTCACATTGCTATTGTCAAATTTTAAATGAAATTGTAATAATATCGGAACATCTTGATAGAAAAATTCAGAAAAGTAGCCCTCACTTTACAATAGATCTTGCACTCATTTAGAATTTAAAAGCTTTTGATGTGAATTTATTTACTGAACTAATAATTTTAGTAAAAGTGTGTGAACTATGTGATTTTTAAATAGGATAATCTTCAACCAATGGATATCAAATTAGGAAATCAGCCGCAGGGATAATTGCAAGGATAATTGCAAATGTGGAATTGGAGAAAAAGTTATACGATTTGTCTAATATTTTAAAAAGTGAGAACATGTTAACCAATCAGCAAACAAATTGAGAAAAAGTTACTAAATGAAAATGTAAAGCATTAATAAAAAACCAATAAAATATGTCCACTCATTACAAGGATATTTTGAAGACGAGCCTGTGAAGAATGGAATTATATATTCAAACGCAAAGCATTTATTGATGTGCAAAATAATAAATCAGCAAACAAACTAGGGAACATTAGGACAAATAAAAAGTGCAATGTCTCCACAACTATGTCATACAAGGAAAATCAACAAAAATCCAAAATATGTATCAAATTTACTAATTCAATGACATTTGAACGTAATGACAACTGGAAATCGGCTAAAGTATTGAATTCATGAATATAATATTAAAACTCACAAGTATTTGCAAAAGCGAAACAATTATTTACCTAAAATCTCTTACTTTGCGGTGGTGGGTTGTGTACCTGCATAAAATTACCTGTTAATGTTAGTTATTGATCCCATGGGTTCTTGACCTCCTGATTTTTTGAACAATAGGAGTGAGGGACGAATTATGCTTTAGGCCCACTAGGCCCGGGCTTACTGCCCCGCACGTTAGGGGGCTGCAGTTGGCTGAACAAGAACTTTCTTTGTTTAGATATCATTGAGTAGTTGAATTGTAAAACGGTTTTATTGTTTTGTGTGACTTTTCAAGGCGTAGCTTACACAATTTCAAAGATAAAGAAAAATCACTAGTGCCAGATTACGAAGAGTTTCAACCAGCATGCAAATTACTTAACGAGAAATTTTGTGTACTGATCTTTGTCCTTTCCCTAAAAAAGAAATAAAGCAAGGGCAGCAGAGCTTAAACTTGGCTTCATAGATGACATAGAGGATGTTTTCATTAATTCGTTTGTCCATTTTGTGGGAACATTACATTCGTACTGGTCTCTGCTTTATGCTAATACATAACATGCCCCAAGAAAAAGTCACAAACAGACTTTCAAATGTAGAGTTGATGTACACATTTATGCTTGCAGCCAACACAGAAGGTGAAGGAACCTTTTCAGTTCACAAAAACACTAAGAATTATTTCAGGTCATCATTGGAAAATGACAGGATTTTTAGTTTAGTGTTGTTATCAATAAACAATAATGTAACCAAAACTCTGGATATTTTGATATTAGTTCGTTTGCCACAAAGTAAGTAAGAAAAGTTCTTATTATCAGTTAATGCAATATTATTCATTTTAAATACATTAAACTCTTCTCAGGAATACATCATATATGAATCTTATTGCTTTGTTCATGTAGACCATGAACTAGGTCATATGTGGGCATAGTGATGCAAGCTTATAATGAGCCCTAAGCTCTCACAGGCATTGGTAAGTATTTCAATTTTTTCAAAAAATTGAATATTCAAGAAATCTCTTCGAGTACTTCAGATACAGCAATACACTTTAGTATACGTTTTCAACATTTTGTTGGAGCACGTTCACCAATAGTTGTGTCCAGGATTTCCAAATTTCATAATAGGCTCATAAAATATGGAAAAACAGTTTGCCATTTACAAAGGACATACATGTACGTTAAACAATTATAATGTCAATTGAAATTGATAAATTCCACATTGAAATTGAAACATATAATATTTGAAAGAGCCCAGGAACTTTTCTTCTGTGACATTCACAGTGACAAGTGTTAATCCAAATTAATCCGGAAAATTTTTACAATCTTTGACTACTTATCGCTCATGAAGTAACAAAGATATCTAAAATCTGAAAACACCACAAAAGCATATATACTAGAACGAGACCTAAGGGACTATAAAGTGTTTTCCAGATTTTTTTATATCTGCTTGAAATTGTAGATTTTTTTCTTGCTATTCCTTAATTTCAGTACTTTATTCGCTTTTAATACCAATTCATACTGCTTAACCTTAAACTGCCACAAATATTTTACAATTGTTATGGTTCTTGAGAAACTTTTTAAATGCTTATATCTCCAAAACCAAACAAATATAAAGATCTGAAAGCACTGTGTTATAGAAGAAAGCCTCATCTTTCTTTTTCACTCTTCGGCGCTACGACTTCTGACTTTGCGCATGTCACGCCTCAATGGACTTGTGAGATCTATCAACATATAGAGAAACAGTGAAAGATTTTGTTGCTTCCTGGGACTGGAAACCTCATAATTACATGAAAATGAAGAGAATTTATTTGTTTAAAAATTCAGAATTTTCAACTACTTCAACCACAGCAAAACGCATTTAGTAATTAGTCTAAGAGAACCGTTTAAATATGTCACAGTGAATATTCAAAGAATAGATAACAAGCAACTATAATATTGAGCAAGTATTTGTAGGCTAGTCTTCTTTACAAGGATATATCAATTTCAACAATACTAATTCAAAGGAAGTAGGAAAAGGAAGTCGATGACTTACTAGCTTATTCAACCACAACTTTAAAATTACCACATTCGTTATACAGAATATCAAAATTTAAAAGATTTATTACCCAATTACTTCGATTAGCATAATCAAATAGCTGAGATTCTCTAGATTCAATAATAACAACATACATTTCACACATTCATGCAAGTCATGCATAAAGTGTCTAGACGTGTGTAGCAGACTGCAACACTATATGACAGCTGTTCAACCCGAAAGCAATTACGGTCATGTTGACCAAGAAAATTTAGTTCATAAGAAGCACTTCTTCACAACCATATAATTTACATATCAATCATTTGTATTCTCATCTAGTATTAATGCCAAGTTGAATGAGTTGATGACAAATATCTCAATTAATTTCATTAATTACTAATTGTGCATAGTATATATCACTACAAGTACCATGCCAGGTTTGATGAGTCACAGAAGAGCATTTTTACGACAACAGCGAAACTTTAATAAGTTACATGCCTTCACCTCGGAATGAGAAAATACAAACCTCTTAAAGAATGGAGTGCAATTAAATTTTTTAAAGATAGCCATTGATACAGTCGCTGGTACATATCGATTATTTTAAACAGAATCAAAATCAATGCACCAAAAAGTTTATCAATACATTTTTTACCGTCTGAAGTTAATTTCGCAGGAGAAGTCATGAAAAATTCTTCCATAAAGTATAGATTTTTGTGTATTCTTAACAATTATCGGAAAATTCTGGTAAATTCTAGGGATGTAAAATAAATGGCTAAATTCTGTAATTTTTGCAGATTTCGAAAAATGGCTTTCATGCCTTAGACATTTACGTTAAATGTTTATTAAAAGGAAACTCATTTGAATTTTTTAATATTCATTTTGTACTAATTCACACAAAACACTCCAATGTAAAACTTAAGAAATGGATTGCTATTGAATTTCTTAATGAAATTAATAGTAGAAAAGTGTGATATTAGAGCAAAAAATAGAAAAATACCATNGAATCACTTCTGGATCTCCACGGTTCTTCCACCACTCACACCTTCCCCTGGAACTCCGGTTGTTTCACCGCCCTCGAATTGGTGAAGTGATCCCCCATAAGGAAAGTTAAGCTGTGAAGAGGCCCATTGTCTGTTTGTATCTCTGCCCTTGAATCAGCTTCGAGTACTACTAGGACGCCTCTTAACTCTATGTCATCTATTGACCATCTCTTCATTCTTGTCCCTTCTGCCCTCAAATCGACATCTGGTTTGAGAACTTCTGCGTACTCGCCTCCTCATGTTTGTGGTCAGGATTCCCTCGGTTGATTGATTCACTTGCTTCTTGNGTGTCAAGCGGCCGTTTATAGGCCCATTTATAGTAAAATTCTTGACATGAATTAGGGTGCGGAGTGTCTCTGGGTAGTGGGGTGTCAAATTAGTCTCTTGGGGTCAATGCAGCTCAGGTGTTGCCAGATATCTTTGCATACGTGATTTATTTAATCCTTTAATGCTAGCATCACATTGATTCGGCAAAATCACCTGAGTATCAAATTCCGCATCATTCTAGCAACATATGTGTTCGAATCAGAGCGATTAAGCCTCATTTTTAATTGTTTTATCCATCATTAGAGGAAATATAATTTTATTCCATTAATAGAGTTAATACTCCACTAGGTTATTGTTCTCATTAAATCACAGCTAGCAACTCCCCAATTAGAGTGTGCTAGCAGACAATTTCAACACACGTGCATTCTCTTTAAAATCATATTACATGTATGGTAATTGCTTCTAAACATTTATAAACGATATTAGTACTAAATTCAAACCAATCTCATATTCATCTAAAGGTTAATTAAAACGCTTGTCATTGGCTGTATCAATGAGTTTATTGTTAAAGCCTTGTTCAAATTAATTATTTGGAATTGTTATTCAAAGTCATCAATTAGTTTCAAATTCAGCGACACTTTGTTAGTAATGTTTTATCTTTGCAATGAATCTAAGTACTCTTCTTTAAAACTTCTGCTGTTTATTGCAGTATATCATTTTTACAACTACTTTTGATAGCTACCATTTCAACGTCTTCACAGAACATACTTTATTGACAGTTTTATTAAAAGTAAAAAAGTAAAAAGATCTATAAAATGAATATAATGAGGCTACAAAACATAGATTATGCAGGAAAAATTGTTTTGTTTCAATGGTGCACATAGTGTTTTAATTTTGGAGCAGCTTGGACAAACTAGAAAAAGAAGAGGCTATTGTACCAATGACTTCATATTTTCGATATACTCATAGAATAATTTTAGGGTGACGTTTGCAAAATGACATCATATAAACTACAAAACCAGGCTGAATGATCTGTCGAGCCTACAAAGAAATATGTTGGCTAAGTTTCTCTAGCAGTTTCAATTACAAAATAAAATACGTTATCATTATTTTAATCGAAGTTATAAATGATAAAATTTTGAATATAATTGTTTACTCAAAAATTCGCATCGTGAGACATTAGTTTAAATTTTATAATTATATATATAAATCAAATTCCTAACTCTGAACACGAAATTTTTTATAGGCATCCATTGCAGCTCTGATGTAATCTAAAAAGTGATCAAATATAACAAATTCAAAAACTAATAAAAAACTTACGTATATTTCACTGATTCCTGTGAAAAAAATTGACTGTTTTATGGATGGTTACACTCAACCTGATATGTACGTCATTGGTTTGACTTATAATAACTTTGTACTTTGTCACAATTCTAGTATGAATAAAAATCTTGCTAAATTTATATGAAATGTTGAAAAATATTACAAATTTAATGCTCTATTAAAGCTATGTGAAATTCAGTGGATTTTATGATAAATTAAAATATTAATTCTCTCAAGAATTATTAACTTTCTAAGTATTTTAGCGTGTTCTCTATAGGCTAAAAACCTATAAATGAAGAATCTATCGAAAATATATTGCATACTCTAGTGTACCGAATAATCGTCCCCCCNTTCATTTTGTACTAATTCACACAAAACACTCCAATGTAAAACTTAAGAAATGGATTGCTATTGAATTTCTTAATGAAATTAATAGTAGAAAAGTGTGATATTAGAGCAAAAAATAGAAAAATACCATTGGACACATAAAACAACATTGCAAAACACGTTTTATCTCTATATAGTTTACATGATTTAGCTAACCTAACAAATTTTTAATTATGAAATGTATTTGAGATGGGCTTAATAAATCAGAACAATGCCACTCTTATAAAATTGTTGCAAAACCAAATAGTTAGTTTGTCCATGGGTGGAATGGATCATAAGTGTAAAAGAAGAGAGTTCACTATAAAATCCATGAATGTCGAAATAAGAACGCATACCAAAAAATTATTTATACAATAATATGGTTTTGTGTTTTGTAGTAGTTACCAAAAAATCGCCGTAAATTGTTTATTAAAGAACAGTTTTGTATTCCGATTATTATAAAGTGAACGTCATGTATATACACTAAATTTTCATGTTTACTAACACTATTTAATTAAAATGTTTACGAAAACTAAAAACTTACTAAAGTAAACTTACAAATTTGAAAAAAATAGAGAAGTCGAATGTTCCTTCATATCTATTAACGATTTAAAGTTATATTTTTAGGTTAAGTATATGTATATACTACATATACGCACTCATATACTTTGCTCTTGGATGTTTATTAGTTAGTTATTGTGATCGCTTAATGGTGTATAAAACGCTATTTTTTACTGTAAAAAGAAATTTAAGAGGAATATTCAAGAGAAATAATTGTCTCAGTAAGTGGAACAAACTTTAGATGGTTGCATATTTTTTAGATTAGAGAGTTATTGAAAAAATACTCAAATATTTATAAAATTACAAGCAATAATTTAAAATTAAATTTACCAACAAATAGAATTGGATAAAATTGCAGAAAAAACCACTATATTTCCAGACACAATTTCGAGTTTGTGGTGATGTTCAATGCATAAGATACATGGAAACATAACAGTATTTGAAAATACATCGATAGTCTACAGATTTAGTAGTAATCGCTGAGCATTGTAACACAGAAAGACTAGTATTTGTAATCAAGACGTTCATTCATATAAACATGAGTAATCGAAAAACCTAAGATTCATATTTTTTGAACAATTGCATTTAATAGTTTTGTTTTCACGGGAAAGTCGACGAATTTGATCTGTACTTCATAAAATTTACCTGGTGTTATTTTTGATAGAGTTTACGAACCCGGGTTATTAAACCAGAGTCATTGCTAAAATTTGTTCACAGTTTACAAATTTTGCCTATTTCTGCTACCTTTGCTTATTGAATGTTTTGGCCACTATCACCAAGAAAGCCATTAAGAGCAAAAATAATTCCATTACAAATGCGTTTTTGTTGGATTATTTCATCTCACTGTCATCTTCCAAATTTGACACTGGCATAACGGGTTATGATATCTGGACAGACAGACTTACGAACCGATTTTTGTAGTTTTGTGCTAATCCATAAAAGAAGTGTGAAATATACATTATATATTTGTGTAATAATTGAGAGGTACTAAAATAAATGTTAAATAAAGCCTAATGAAATTAGAATAGGCATTCATCTTTCTAAAATTGGCAGCAAATATTTGATTGGCATAAACTATGTTGATGCGTTAATAAGATATTAATGAAATGTGGGAGCATTAAACGGTGAATAGTTATAGGTTGTTTAAAAAGATTTACGATGCAGTTTTACGGCGTTCTAATTACCAAGAAAACGATTAGAAATAAGCGATGAAGCATTCCACATACCATCTGTCGAGTATGATAGTGTTAACACGGGGTGGCAGCGTGTTTATGAGACTACCACCTGATGTATCTATCTACTGCCACGCGCCGCTCTAATTGATGGCATTTTACCCAAGTGGTTTATCAACGAGGAACTTTGTGTGTCAAGCGGCCGTTTATAGGCCCATTTATAGTAAAATTCTTGACATGAATTAGGGTGCGGAGTGTCTCTGGGTAGTGGGGTGTCAAATTAGTCTCTTGGGGTCAATGCAGCTCAGGTGTTGCCAGATATCTTTGCATACGTGATTTATTTAATCCTTTAATGCTAGCATCACATTGATTCGGCAAAATCACCTGAGTATCAAATTCCGCATCATTCTAGCAACATATGTGTTCGAATCAGAGCGATTAAGCCTCATTTTTAATTGTTTTATCCATCATTAGAGGAAATATAATTTTATTCCATTAATAGAGTTAATACTCCACTAGGTTATTGTTCTCATTAAATCACAGCTAGCAACTCCCCAATTAGAGTGTGCTAGCAGACAATTTCAACACACGTGCATTCTCTTTAAAATCATATTACATGTATGGTAATTGCTTCTAAACATTTATAAACGATATTAGTACTAAATTCAAACCAATCTCATATTCATCTAAAGGTTAATTAAAACGCTTGTCATTGGCTGTATCAATGAGTTTATTGTTAAAGCCTTGTTCAAATTAATTATTTGGAATTGTTATTCAAAGTCATCAATTAGTTTCAAATTCAGCGACACTTTGTTAGTAATGTTTTATCTTTGCAATGAATCTAAGTACTCTTCTTTAAAACTTCTGCTGTTTATTGCAGTATATCATTTTTACAACTACTTTTGATAGCTACCATTTCAACGTCTTCACAGAACATACTTTATTGACAGTTTTATTAAAAGTAAAAAAGTAAAAAGATCTATAAAATGAATATAATGAGGCTACAAAACATAGATTATGCAGGAAAAATTGTTTTGTTTCAATGGTGCACATAGTGTTTTAATTTTGGAGCAGCTTGGACAAACTAGAAAAAGAAGAGGCTATTGTACCAATGACTTCATATTTTCGATATACTCATAGAATAATTTTAGGGTGACGTTTGCAAAATGACATCATATAAACTACAAAACCAGGCTGAATGATCTGTCGAGCCTACAAAGAAATATGTTGGCTAAGTTTCTCTAGCAGTTTCAATTACAAAATAAAATACGTTATCATTATTTTAATCGAAGTTATAAATNCAATGATACGCATTTGCACAAGCAGTTGAAGAGTGAATACAGAAAAAAAGAGTCTGCATTGATGCTTGAAAAACTTACCAAAGATCCAAAGAAGGTTCCGTCCCCTAATAGAAGTGAAATGATGAGCTTGCTTGTTGAGTCTGAGAAAGCAACCACGCTAGATGCCAACGCAGCTTTCAAATCAAATTGGGTTACTAATTCACTTGATGGATCAGAAGACTATTTAGTCAGTGATAAAATTTTTGGTCTTGTTGGAGATAGTATGAGGGAATTTAGAAAGGAAATGACATCGAAACCACCACTGAAAACCATTAAAGAAGTTATTGGTTCAATAATTCCACCAAGAGGTATAAAGAGAGGTAAAAATACCGAAGGTGCTGAATTATTTGATGGAGAAGAAATCACAGAAGAAGAAGTGCTAGTACTAGATGAAGTCGAGGAGGAAGAAGAAATTGACGCTGATCAACTTCTTGAAGCTCTCACTGGAGAAATCTCCATCGAATTAGTAACTGAAAAAGATCCTCAAGAATGTAACGCAAGCATAGGAAAATCTGTCTCTCTTGTTGGTATCGCTGAGTCAGATCAAATTAACAAAGATGCCAAATTCCTCGATGAAATTAAAAAATTATTTGATGAATACGAGACTTCAGTACAGTTCACTACAGCTCGCAACCAACTCGAAAACGCTTACAAAGCTGCACGTAGTTCACTAAAGAAACGTATTAGAAACGAAAAGGATGCAAACACCGATGCATGAAACTTGTATTTATTTTTGTTATAGACTCACTTATATGTATTTCATATTTGTTTCTTGTGTTATTATACTAAAAGTCTTTTGTTTATTAGATTGGAACTGAAAAAAAATATATTTGTCATTTTTACCCCCCCCCAATTATTCCAACCCCCCCTATTATTAATTTTCAGAGAATTTTCCAACCCCCCGATTATTCCAGAACCCCCGATTATTCGGTACCTTAGAGTAACAATTGATTACTCCTATCAAATTTTTCATGCTCTAATTATGAGTTACATAAATCACACATATATATTTCTTCAAGCTAAAATAATTGTTCAATTTACCTGACTTCGAACTTTCAATACAATTTTTTCTTTAAAAAATGTTTTAATGATTTCTACCTTTTTATAATATGTGTTTTCGTTAATTGCACATAATCTTCAAACTATGAAACAATATATTTCAAAAAGGAAACTAATAAGGCAATAAAGTTTACAAATTAAAATTTTACTGGACCAACAATAAATAAAGGCCTTCTGTAGTTGGATTCAAATTTTGTAGTAAAGTTTTTTTCTCTGAGTTTCTATTTTTTGATAATTTTTAGTTAAAAATCATTCTACAATAATCATGTAAAACTAGACTTTATATAAAAACCTAAAATGAATGCAGTTATATGCCATCTTGTGTTTGAATAGTAGCATTTGTAATAAATCTGTAATGCTTTTTACATATAAAAATTAGCACATCAATAAAACAATTTTTAAGAAAACAATTATAGCCGAAATTATGATAGATATTAAATGAGTACATGCTAAACCTTAGCAAAGCCTAGATAACATGGAAATTACACAGAAATTTCACAATTATAGGCAAAGGTTTAGTTGATAAACAACTAAAAATAGATAAGTCAAATTTGTGAAAAGCAGAAATAACAGTACAAACCATTTAAAAAATTGAAGCATTATTGCAGCTTGACAATTGGAAAATTCACTTGATTCAACAATAAAATATTTGGAAGTATCAGCATATATTTTCATTCCAAAAGAATTGATTAATATGATTCAAAATTTTAAATACAGATATTGAGACTTATTCATTATAATATCAAACATAAATTAATACATCAACATCATCAATAGTAAAGAAGTTTACATCGTCTAGAAGTCTATAAAACAAGAGCTTGCAAAATCAAACATTCTGTACATTGTTCTGCAAATAATAACACCTTGAATTGAAATTAGGTAATAAACAGCCATTTTTGGTTTTCATTGTTTTAGTCACAGCAGGGCGTATATCTTCACTCTACAAATTGTGCGGATTTCTTCTCGGTTTTCACTATATGTTGCGTCAGACTTTTAGAAATCAGCGCAAACAATTAAAAATATACTTGGGAAGCAGTATTTCACAGTGTGTGCTATTGTACATAAAACGCATTTTGACAATAACAACTTAAAAGGTCAACTTTGATGACCTTAACATAATATAGTATTATGCAAAATGATTATATTTTCTAACCTAATTGTGTAGCCAATTTCTGTACATATCACCTTAAGTTGAGCTCTCTATTTGTCTGAATCATTAATTCATCTATTATGTTTGCTGCTGTTGACTCAATATGGCAATGGGATATTTACAACAAAAAACACTACATTAGGAAGAGTAAAGATATATTTCGCCCAACTTAGCCATCACCAGCTTGCAAAAAATTCCCGCTAAATAGATGTATTAAATTTTAAACGCTTATTTTATGCTTGGGGGACATTGTCAACCTAGGCAAATGTTTTTTCTTAATGTAATAGAATAATCACATTTAGCAACTCGAGGTTCATTGACTTTCCAATAAATAAGTTTGCAAAAATTGCATTTTGAATCAAGCAATTAAATGTTTGTAACTGGGTAACTGCCAACCTAAGCGTAAAATTTCAATAATTTTCTTACATAAACTAACGGTTAAAATAATAACAAAGGTTTATAAATATTTACATTGATATTTTTAATGTCAAATTGGTAGTAGTTATCTTGTCAACAATTTCAAACATTGTAATTTTGTAGCTTTAAATACACTAACTTTGTAATTTCTTTAGTCACTGCTGTATTATTAAAATTACTAGAAAGACTATGGGGTCACATTTTACACTCTTAACTGATGAATTATTAATTTAATGTGTCTAGGTAACATTTAATAACTTTAAATTTCTATTTCAATTAGAATATAAGTCTACATATATTTCATATTTCACATGTTCAAAAAAATTGATTTCTCAAAAATGACTATATTCACATTTTTTGAAATTCTCATTCTAGAAAGTTACACATGGTGACACAAAGCTGAAATTGCATAACATCAATTTAAATCTAATAATACCGAAAAAACAAACTTCATGCTATTAAAAAAATCAAATGATGAGAAACTAAGCTTTCAAATATACAATAAAATCATTGAAGAAAATAAAATTGTATATCTGGGTAATATTTTTAATAATAAATTAATATTTAGAGAACATATTAATAAAATAATGGCTCAAAGGATCAAAGTAAATTACAAAGCTTTATCAGCAATTAAATGAAAAATGATGAAACATAAATCGTATATTCTTCCTCAATATTTGTATTCGTCATGTTTCTTAACAAACTTGTCTAAAAGATCAAAGAATAGTTTGAAAGAATGTTGAATTGAAGCGTAGTTCTCATCTGTGAAAATAGCAATCAAGAAAATATCAGAATTTACATTTTTTTCATTAGATTATTTACATAAACTAAAATCATTAAAAATATCTTTTAAAATTAGATCAAAAAATGAACCTTCATTAAAACTACACATTAGAACCAAATGCTATAGAAAATTTAAATTTACAAAAAGAATCGTGATGAACTGTTTTATCAATTACTGTATAGATCTATGGAACAAATTATCACCTGAAATTAAAGAAGAATCAAATTTTTAAGAATTTAAGAAAAAAAATAAATTAGGATTATCACCAAAGAAACCAACTTATTTGGATAATTAAAGAATAGTCTGTAACTAAGTAATATCAATTTGCAACTAAGTGAAATTATAGAAAAACAATTTACTTTAAACCTTAATAAGTATTTTTATGCTTTTTTTAATTTAGAAAGGTTTAAAATAAATTATTATTATTAATTTTAAAAGCTTTTCAAATAATACAGCTAAAGACAAAGGATTTCTTACCCGGGGCTCGATTCGGCCTGTCAAACAATAGTCTAGAACCTGACAGTTAACAATGACCTGCAAGAAAACCCGATCAAAGAAATATTACTAGTATATTACAACATAATAAAAGTGTCAATAAGAACCAAATAAATAATTAAAATTCATGCCCCAGAATTTCACAGTTTCAAATGTTTGACTTCTAAAATTGCTTCTTAAATCTGATAGTTGATAATGATCAAAGTATTGTTTAAAGACATTGGTTGAAAGTAAAAGAAAAGTAAAACTTTAAATACAATACTATTTGATTTCAGTAACACTAGCATGTACACTATCGTCAGAAGCGATTCAAAATATATCAGAGGGCAATTATAATCAAAACAAACTAAATAAGTAATGGGGAGAAAACGTCTTGATCTAAAAAGGCATTTTGATTTATAAAAGACAATATGGAATATTAATTTCATAATTAAATACAGGAAATTTACAGACTATCAACTAAGTGATAAAAATTATTTGTCTCTATCTACTAAATCTTAAAAAGAGAAACAATTCAAAATCTTTTCATCTAGTTACTTCCAGCTTCAATACTATCACACTACAAACTAGTCAAATATCCGAACATTTATTTATAAGTTGAAATTCAGAAACGATAAAAGATATCAAACGATTTCATGTGAGATCATCATCATCAAACAAATCACCAAAATCTAAACAAGAATTGTTAATAAATATAACTTTAAAAATTATTCTTCAAAACCAACAATTTTTGAGCAAATTAGTAAGTCAGAAGACACCTTGTGTAGTGAGTAATGATTTGTATCTAAGATATTTTTAGCATTACATTGCGTGTCAGGTGGTTTTACATTATAGCTTCGGATAAACGATTTATGGGTGTTATTTGGAAAATGCTCAAATTCTACAAAATAAAAAAGAAAGACCTCAAATTATTTAAAGTCAATAATAATGCCATAGATTTTTTGTGGAAAACAGGCATAGTGTTACAAGATTGGATTTTTAATTAATATGACGTTGCATGAATACCAAAGAAGGATGTCACTGTTGTATCAATTAATTTAACTAAAAATATTGCGTCCAAAAATTTTTTGAGGATTGGGATTAACAATTGTTTCATTGGTCGGGTGAATGACTAGCATGCCACACGTCTATATACTTGCATAGTGTACGTACAGATGTATGACAAACTGCTGCGCGCTACAAACCAATACTGATAATATTCATGTTAGATTGTCTTCAACTGCAGCGCAAAAAAGGAAACCAATAAGCAATCATTAATATTCATTGACCCTAATTAGTTAAAATCAGTTGAACAATTCAAAACCGCAAAAAAATGTCTCGTTTTGCACAGTAAAGCAACTTTGTTCTGTTCTGAATTCATTTGCAAAAATATTTTGTTAGTGTTGATTGCATGGTTTGTAGCTCATTCTAAAGCTATACGATCCGTGGGTCCTTGAAATATTTTTTAACATTTCAAAATTTAGTCAATATGAAAAATGAAATCAGAATTCGATTATGTGACCAAAATGTAAAGAAATCACAGGAAGTCGGTTTAAGGTTCGCGTTACCTCAACCCAGGTGGACTACCTTTCCAACAGTATAACATATACAGGCACTTAATTTTATTCTTAATTGTCACAAATTGAGTTACTTGAAAATGACATCATCAGTCCAAAATAATAAATAAAATTTCTTTTTGGCAAAATGAGACAATATATAGTTTAGTCAGACATGCGAAGGTCTTACAATTACATATCATCTAATATTAGAAACTGCCCAAAGTTTGGAGGTTGGGGTGAAATCCCCCTATAGGAATAGGGTTAATACCAGTGTTGGGAAAAAACCCGATTTAAATTTAAAAAATCAAAAAAATCCGATTTAAATTTAAAAAATCAAAAAATCGGATTTTTTTGATTTAAATCGGATTTTTTATCTAAATTTTAATTTTGCCCATACAATCTTCCAAGGTAGTAAATATTAGAAATCCTTTTGATACTACTATTTTTGAAATACAATAATTTAATCAATTTTAAATAAACTGAAGATAAAAAACATGCAGAACAATAAATTCAGAGCTTGCCAATTCATTCCAATATTAAGACTATGACTTCAAAACAATTAGAATACACTACTCGTATCTCTATTAGTGTACTTGATTTAAATCGATAATTGAACTAATAATGTGCTTTGATTTAAATCATGATTTAAATCCGATTTAAATCAATGATTTAAATCGAGTGATTTAAATCGACCAACAATTGGTGAATACATAAATGTTTAATGCATAAACGAAAAAAATTAAATTTTAAAAGTTAAAACAAAGAAATCATTGTAAAATATACTATATGATTGCACAGAAATATTAAGTTGGAAGGAATGCTCGTGGACCTTTGTAAAATTTTAAGGTGAGATGGTATTAATGTTCACGAAATGAGCGACTTTTCGCCTACCGGCCATACCAACTCGACATCAGTCATACGACCACCGGGCTATGCGAAAATGACGAAATTGGAAACATAGGCTATACATCGACTGATTGCACATGCCCATATCAGACACATTAAAGCTGTTCAGTTCCTCTTGTCTTATTCGAGAACGAAGGTCTTGCAGCAAATAACTATAACGTCTGAAAAAATACATTCTGTAAATGGTATTGGGTCAATCTCAGCACGGCACCTGAGGTTAACTTTCACCCATGCCAAGTAAGCTTTGCATCCGCTGGAATTCGAAGGGAGTTATTCATCGAGAATTGTTACCAAGAAACAAATTCTTTTACCCTATGCTGTGAGCATCTACAAATTTTATTGACTTCGAACTGAGATGCGTTATTTGGGTTACCTGTTACACGAATTTACATGGGAAGTCTTTAGCCCAACTCCCTCAATACCTGTGTTCGTTGTCGTCAGTTTACTAACGAAAATGAAGTCAACACCTTGTTGGACATTTTTATACTCAAAGCCACAGAAATTCCATAGGAGGGTCTTGAAAATTGGTTTGACATGAGAAACTCCGAATAATTAAATAACGAGGCGTAGAAAAACTTTTAAATGTACAATTGTAATTAGATTTCCAAAACCACTGCAATTCATAAATCAATGACATTGAAATTGGAGCTCATGAAATCCCTCAACATATTAAACAAATTATGCAAATACTAGATAAACACCCAGATAGGTAGTTAAGATCTTAATTATATACACTTTATAAATATCTTTGAAAATTACCGGTTCTAAAATCCGAATGAACAATGTTTTCAGCAGCTCCTTCATTTAAAAATGGCGTCGACTAAATCAGAATTAAATAATATCGATAAACAAGCAACTTACATTGTCGAAATCGCATTTGTTAGATGAATTAGAATCTAATGAAGAGCCGGGTTTCATAACTAAAACATTAAAGCTATTGAAAAATATTTAAGAACAATACTGCTAAATTAAAATGTAAGTTTAGTGGCTGTTCGATTGGGCATTTTTGCTAAAAAAAAACATTTTTTTTAATACATGACAAAAAATAATCCAGAGAGTGAATAATCTATGTGCAAAGTTTTCATCAGAGCGAATAAGAATGTCACAGTCGACATTAAAATGTCAGTTTAAACAAACATTCTATACAAAATGACAAAGCAATAAAAATCTGTGTACTTAACATGACATTCGATATTTTATCATTTATTAATATTTTCTCGAGCATAATATTTTACAATGTTACTGGATTTGATGCTAAATAGATTAACAAAAAAATAATACTATCCTCATATTAGCTTTCAATAATTGCTAATTACTAAGTACCGTTTACAACAACTGATATCGGTTGGTATTTGGATGTCAAATTTTTCCAAATTAATTTCAAATATTTCAAGGCGGACGCTAAGATGCCATCGAGTAAGACGAACCTAACAAGATCGAAAGTTATATTACTAATAGGAATAATTATCTGTATAGAAGATATATTATAAAGTAATTATGTTTGTCTAGTAGATCTAATGTCAGAGGCCCAGCGTGAAAAAATATGAGGGGAAGCACCAACAAAATTTCTGACCCTACAAGAGTAGCAACTAGGATAGTCTGTTTCTTCTAAAACCTACTACATGTAAGATTCAATATTAATAACCCATATAATATTTACCCAAATATGCAAAGATGACATGCAAGACATGTATATTTGATCATGAGGCTACTTGAAAAACAATGATAGAACATTTGGTACAATATCTAAAACATAACAGATGACTAAGCATAAATGATCTACATGAAGATATTGGGAGTTTTATCTGCCATAATACCAAAACTTACAAAATCTTCAATTTCATCATGTAAATACAAATTGGCCTGCCGAAAGTGAAATAAGCTCATTCTGGTGTTCGCTGATTAAATACTTCATATAAAATGGCGCTTTATCATTGTTATCTACTCACTTCTAAGTCTAGGACAAGCAAATTACTTGACAATCTATCACGATCCTGAAAAGCAATCCCATTTGAAGCAATGGTCAGTGCAGTATTAAGTAATGTGCTTACTATTGGATTTGTCTCTGCGATCCGTTCTTAAACAATAACTAAACTCTTACTTCTAGAATCAATAAGTATAGCAACGTGGTCTTTTACATTTTGAAAGGAAATGCAATCTTTATGAGCACAGATGTGAACAGATGAAATGAACATCAAGTTTTCCTGGTCGACCACTTTTCCAAGTGCACACATCATCGCGAGAAAACGCATAATCTCTCATTTCATGGCTGTGTCCAGAATACAGACAAAACAGAAAGCTGCATTGCAATATTCAAGATAAGGATAATAACTATCATACCAAGTAGAAAAAAATTGACGACTGGTTCACATTGCTAATATCATGATTTTTAGACGAGCAAATCCGATCGATAAAGACCTAATGAAATCAAATATGATATTTAATTGGTGGACATCAGTTCAAGTGTTAATGCAGGATCTTGCCTACCTCACTTTGATTTTTTAGAGAGCAGATAAACATAAGAAAGAGTTTTAATGTCATGAAGGACTCACGTAATAATTGCTCTATTTCATATACTTTACTGAAAATATTGGTCGAGGTTGTTCCAATTATTCTAGTACAAATTCCAAAGCAACTTGAAAGTCATACTTTCTAAACAGCCTGTTTCAGTTAATAAATCTTCTCCCTGAATCTTTAACAGAGTCGTTAACAACAACAACAACAACAAAAAGGCTTAATTACCCTTTGTATATAGGGATTTTTATCTATGTGTACAAAAAAAGAAAAGAAATTAAGTTCGACAACAAGAATTATGACACTCCAAATAGAAGGTGCACGAGTTGTCGATGTTGAAGCGGTTGAAGTCAATATACGCAGATGTTCTCTAACGTCGGTTTTGAACTTCTCTAGTGACCCAGTGAAGCTGATACCCCGTTGAAAGGAAATAGTTAGCCATTACGACAGTCCTCTGGTAATATGACCGGTCATTACTGAACTTTCTTGAAGGTTTAGCAGTAAAATAGCAAACGGAAGCTGATCGTAAGTCAACACGATGGGAGCGGTAAGATATGAACTCAAATGGATCAGTATCGTAAAAACCATTCAGAAGTTTGAAGAACATAGTAATATCTCTATAAACCAAGTCATAGCAAATCGGCAAAGTACTGGTTTTCAGAAGAGAATCACTGTACGACTTGCAGCCTGAGACCCAATTTAGGCATTTTCGGTTGAAATTTTCGAGCTTCCGTAAACAAGTAATAGATGGACTCCAAATCTGTGAGTTGTATAAAAGTACGCTAAGCACACAGGAACGATAAAGATTCAGCTTCGATGTCTGCGGTACATTGAACGGTACATTTCTTCTCAGATAGTATAAGACACGAATGCTTTTGGCAAGCTTACTGGTAATGTGAAAGGTCCAATTCAGGTTATGGTTAATAAAGACGCCCAAATCTTTCATCTCAGTCACAGGAACAATTTCAGAGCCTGAAAGATGTAGCGAAGGGACTTGGCCCGAAAAATTGATCAAATTAGTTTTTTCAGGGTGAAATTTGAGGCCGTTATCTGCTGACCATTTGACAAAGCGATCGATGTCTATCTGGACGTTGCAGCTTGCACAGTTTATGGCAAGAAGTTTACAGTCGTCCGCGAAAAGATAAGGAAGCGTAAAATCAACTACTTCAGGTAAATCATTAACAAATAGAAGGAACAACAGCGGCCCCAAAACACTCCCTTGAGGGACTCCACTGCTGACAACGCCGGGACGAGACAACGAGCTGCCAATTTTCACACGTTGGATGCGGTTGCTGAGGTAAGAACCAATAAGTGCGACAAACTTCTCATCAAAGCCCAACTCAGATAACTTGTAGAGTAGTCTGGAATGCGATACAGAATCGAAAGCTTTTTGGAAGTCAAAATAAAGGCAGCTAATGTCCAGATTGCCATCGCGGCCTTCATAAACGCGCTCAACAAAATCCAAAAGCTGGGTAGTAGTAGACCGTTTAGACATAAAGCCATGTTGATTTTTGTAAATTTTCGATTTACTCTAGCATATATAAAATTAAAGAGTAAACGCTCCAATATTAGGTAAAGTTTGGGAAGCTTGCTTATTGGACAATAATTCCGAGCAGAGTACTTGTCGCCTTCTTTGAACAAAGGATCAACAAAAGCACATTTCCAATTATTAGGCCAAATAAATGAATAACTGATACAAGTGAATAAGAGGTGAACAGCGGGGGCAATAACTTTAGCGCCATAACGAAGAAAGAAAGGGGGGACATCATCACTGGCAGTACTAGTGCTGTCACTGCAAGTGGCAAGCAGACCCTCGACTTCAAGAACACTGAAAGAGAAGTCATCAAGACAAACAGTAGGAGCAACGGCCACAGGAACATAGGGAACAAATTCGCAGCGAGAAGTGAACACAGAGGAGAAGTAGTCGTTGAAAACATCGGCTTTTTCTTGGTCAGTTGTAGCAACACGACTATTCCAACAAATGCAACCAGGATAAGACGAAGTACCGTTGACTTGCTTCAGAAGCCTGGAGCAGTCATTGGTGGAATAACAGCTAATGGAACTGAAGAGCACAGCCTTATCGAGTTCCATGGAATTGGACAGATCGATCTGAAGACGATTTAGCAAACCTGAATCACGATTGGAGCTCTTAGCCATCCTGCGCTTTTCCGTTTCATGCTTGTTAATAAGATGCATAGTGTGGGAGGAAAAATAGAAAGGATATTGCTGTCTTTTGCGCCGTTTGCCAGTGCACGACGATTCAATAGAGTGGGTAAATAACGAGTACCAACTGTTATAAAAGGAGATAAAGCAACCAGGCAGAGGTCAAGTAAATCATGAGCCGCGTGGACAAAAGAGTTCCAATTAAAAGATTTGGAAATAGCTTTACCTGTGATGCTAGTGACAGGAGTTAACGTACATTTATATTTTTTTGTAGATTAGAATTAGAATTACAAGTAGAAACCAAGTCATATAAATATATTTAGACAAAACAATTCTTCCAAATTTAATTAGGTTATATTAAAAAGAGTTGTTCGCCTAGAAAAATAGAACAAATTAATAGCGCGATTGTTGAGATACAAGAATGATATCTACAAAGAAAACAACTAATTTATTCCATTTTTATATTGCAAAATCAGATAGCTGCATTACATTGTAAATGTAGAAACTGACTGAAAAATAAAATGCATTGCAATATCTGCCAAAATGTCACTTTGAGTTCCCCTCTGAAAAAGTATTGGATGAGTTTAGCTGGTTCTCTGTTTAAGGTACCGTTGTCGTTGACGACAATGTTAAGTTATACATTTCCTTTACCAAAATATAATTCTACACACTTCGAATTTAAAGCTTTTATGTATTTCTATAAACTACCCATGAAATGTAGTAATTACTATTTCCAATGTGCTTGAATCATTTCTTACAGCTGATACAATTCAAATATAAGGTAGGCTAACCTAAAAATATAATCAAATTCACTACTAATTTCTTGTAGCATATTCAATACTCTTGCATTCGGGCTATTTGCGACAAAAGAAGTTTCACTTAAAGAAATATTCGACCGACACGATTTTTCGCATTATATGACTATCTTATAACGGTTCATATCAAAGTGTTCGAAACACGATAAAAGACATTATTTTTTTAAATATCATAATTTACACAAGATAAAATAACATCAACTTTTAATTCATAACAATATTTTGCAAATAATATTCGAATTATCTCAGCAAATTCTTCGTGATTGTCAAATGTTGCCATTAATAACAAAAACTCAGTACTACTATACTTATAGCGCTTTTGTCATGATGTTTCAACTTTCACATTAAAATACGTTATTCATATAATATTTAAGCTGTTTGAATGTTAACTAGAACAATAAATTTAGGCATTAAGTTTTTATTTATGAACGCTATGTTGATTTCGAACACTTTGACTGTCGAACNTTTAGGTGAAAACATCTTCCCATGGGAGAAAACAAATAAGAACACAATGATCCCAGAGCTAATACGCCTTGAATTACAGATAGATTATTGGGCGGAAATCTACCAAATCATGGTAGACCCATGCATCACAATCGATCTTTACAGGCAAACAAAAACAATAGAGATGACAATGGACATGGAAGGAATTGAAAAAGCAAACACATTGTTTATAAAGTGCAGCCTTATGCAACAACAGGATCATTTACAACAAATCCAAACGATTTGGAGGAATATGAAGTTGCAACAAAAAGTAGAGGAAAGCTGCAGAGATAAAAATTGATGCACCATCACAAAAGTTCCACAAATCAGTAGAAATGGTGCTGACAGAAGTNAAATGTTGCCATTAATAACAAAAACTCAGTACTACTATACTTATAGCGCTTTTGTCATGATGTTTCAACTTTCACATTAAAATACGTTATTCATATAATATTTAAGCTGTTTGAATGTTAACTAGAACAATAAATTTAGGCATTAAGTTTTTATTTATGAACGCTATGTTGATTTCGAACACTTTGACTGTCGAACACTTTGACTGACACCTCTTATAACAACTATAACTATATCATATCGAAACCTTCAGTTCGGTACTCTCTGAAGTAAAAAGTAGTTTGTAAATTATTCAAATATACGCAGTAATATATATTTGCATGTACAAATTTAGTGAACATAAATTTACGAACAAAATCATAATTCTAGGTGCATTCCCATTAATTTGATCTTGGGTTGTTTGTAGATAGAAATGCAATATTCTGTAATTGTACATTTCGAATTAAAGTTGTCTTCAATTTTGAAATTTTTTCAATTATAATGATCAAATAGGTTTAAGCACATTTAATTTTTGTATATGCATCTGAATTCGTTTATTTTCCTCTGCAGAAAATGCTTGCGAGAACATGAAATTAATGTCCAATTTCATTGTTGTGTGATCATCCACAAATTATTTGTTAATGTGATTTTTATCTGCAGGCTTTTTTCTACTATTTATCACAATTTGCTGTGCTTGTACAAATATTTACCATTTTCAACAACAGTTCCAGATTTAAAACATTGACAAATTCTGAATGTTTTCGCTAACCGATTAAGGCGATATTCATCTATTTTAGTTAATATATCAACAATAACAAACATAATATATTCTAAATGCAATTAAGCAAGTATATCGCAAACACATTAGTAAATTTCGGAATCAAATTCAATATCAAAAAATATTTCTTGACATCCTTAAAGTTCAGAAGTTATAAATTGGCGACTACTGTATTTATGCAAGTGCTAAGGCTTTTTAATTATCAATGCTAAAATTTGTAAGGGAACATGTTCTTCTAATCAGCTTCATTGGTAATTTTGCTTAAAGGCTATTTAAAATATGCTCGAAAAATCACTGTTAACGGGTGATGTATGAAGTCAAAGTTTATAGTTGCAAAATCTGTAGAGGCCTCTACTTTCAAAATCTGTCTATCAAATTTGTCCCTCAAAGAGTTTTTCTTGCTTGAGATCAGAAATGGGCATCGGCTTCGGGTACCCAACTTTAACCAACCCGACAAAATTTATAATCAAACCTTCATCAAATCTGTCGCCAGTCTGCTTTCCAAGTAGAAAAGTGGCTGCAGAAAGGATAGTAAATTATCTTTAAAAAATATGTTAAAAATTCCTATAATTTTTTCTTTAAATTAATATCACCAACTAAATGTGTAGCATCCAGTATAAACTGTCCGTTAAACTGTATCATCAGATTATGTTCTTCTGAAGTTCCTTTAATTAATTTCCAATGGGATTGTATGCATGCCTGTTGCTATGTAATTTATTTTTACTGTGTTAAATTTTTTTGTAGTTATGGAAAATTTGATGTGCGGTAAACATGCATGTTTCAAAAGTTTATATTAAATAAAAATTTGCAATCAACACACAATGTATTAAATTGACTTTTGTAAATGTATTGTTTGATATATGTTTCATAAATACATTAAAATTATAATATTTTTGTAAACTCGACACTATATGTACATAAAACAAGTACTATATAATGGTATAAACATTAAATAATGATAGTATAGCAACTGTTTTATTCAATTCTACTAATTTGCCAATTTAAGCCTAAAATATCAGATTTTTTTATTTACTATTTACCTGCGCATTTTTTGGCTTAGTCCGAAGTTCCTAGGATGAACTCTGGCAGAGGAACTAGTTGGAAATTTCGGAATTTTTTAAAATGAATTAAATCATAAAGCCCAAGTTCTTGGTTTCTACTGAAGGGATTTCCGAATTCATTTTTACATGCTCATTCGAATACTCTTATTAATTAAATAAAAAATGAATTTTTAAAATCTGATCAATATTGAGTGCACAAATTGACAATTTGGTTTCCCCGCTTGCCGTTTTTTCTATGCATAAACCCAATTCCGATTGGCTGTTGATTTCAAAGCAAACTTTCAGAGATTTTTCACCCTGAAAAAGTGAATAGCATCCTTAGCAAAAAAATTCTTGAATAAAAATGGAAAAATTCCCTCCAGAGATCCCTCCTCTAGTGAGGGGGCAGAGGGGCTTTCCCACTGCTAGCCTGTACCGCTATGAACCATATTGGCCGTCCACTTTGAGCAATTTGTATGCACTCACACCTTCATTATTGATCGTTTTTTAAAAATTCTTTTTCTAATAGTAGTAAAGTAAAGTATAATTAGGCATCGCTAATTACAGGCAAAGCAATAAAACGTAAAATCATCATATAAAGAAATAAGAATAAAATATAACAAAAACAATAAAATATAAATAATCATTACACAAGATGTTCACCATTGGTCAACTTGATTGTTATATATATATATAAATCTCATCACAGGGAACGATTCTAGGGTCCCTGTGCCAGATCATCAAAGTGCACTTATGTTAGGTGTAAGGGTTTTCTCTTGATTAGCTGACTAGCATTTCCTTTCCACATGTATCAGATAATTAACTGTCAACAAATGGTTGGATAACCAAACCCTAGGAATTATCTTAATATTATTTTAGATCTAAATTCATGACCTATAATTGACTGATATAATGACCATACATGTAGTAAGTATAAATGTAGGTTAAGAAGTTGTTCAAATAGAATTTATTTAGAAAAGCCAGTATATTTAAGTAATTTAAGTTGAGTTTGTCATTTCTTGAGTAAGCACTGAGCCTAATGTAGGGTACACATAAGCATCTTGATTGAGCTGAAAAGTGGCATTCAAGCATCAGATGGAATGGTGAAATGGGATGTGGGAGATCCCTTTGGGCAGATGCCCACTAGANTGCCATGAACATGCACCTAAGAGGAAGAACTTTACTATTTTAATTAAAGCCAAACATACAAAAATTGCAGAAGCTATATATATATATATATATATATATATATATTGCTGCTATATTCGATTAATGATTTTTTTACTTCAGCTTGAAAACTTTGTCTAATTCTTTTTGAATAACTCCAGATAATTTCAGATCTTTTAGGGAATTTAGAAGATGTTGAACATGTTCAAATTTAAAATTATTCTGGATTATTATTCCAAGTAATTTCAAAAATGGTACTTTGTCATAGAAATTACATAAATTACAAAATCATGATATATCTCATGAAATTATGAACGATTTTTCCATGTTTAAAGATATGTATCTTTAAATTTTCAAATTCATGTTACCAAATTGCTACCAGGATTTTTGAAGAATGATACAATTGTTGTGCAATCATCTGCGAATTTCATCCATATGGATTGAATATTCTTTTCTTTAAGATCGTTAAAAAAAATTCTAAAATAATTTAGACTGTCTAGTCTTCCTTGAGAGCAGCCATTGATGATTTGGATATAATCTAGTGGTTGCTATTTCCAAATTAGTTAGTGTTATATTCGTAAGATAAGAAAATATCCATATTTGTAATTGACCCACCTTGCATATTTTTTTAAATTTTTCTATTAAAATATCTTTAGTAACATTTTCAAATGCTTTCGGAAGTCGATGCTTTAGCCATGCACACCACATATTTTATTTGAAGATATGTATTCATAAAATTTCCATTCGAATGTTAGAAAATAATCTATAGTACTGTGTTTCGACTTTTAAGCAAATTGCGTGTGGTCTTTCATTTCATTTAAAATTAGGTTTATGTATGTAAAATGTATGGCTTTTTATGTAATCTAGTGATAATAGAAGTTACAGATTTGTTGTTTCTGCAATAGTACATTTGAGGATTGGAATTAGATTTGCTTTTTATAAGTATCAGGAAACACGCCAAACCGCACACAATTATTCCAAAGATTGCAGTATATAACTGCTAATATAATAAAGTTTTTTAACACAAATGACAAAAAATTGGAAATATTTTAAAAAGTAAAAGTAGTTGTATGGAGATATTTCTATATTAAGAAGCGAATACCTTGTTTTTCTGAACAACTTACAGTAAACTAAATTTCGAGTTTACATAATAACAAAATATTCATATAACATTCAAAAATATTTGTTCCATTATTGAAATGTTGAAGCTTTTGGATTTCACTGCACAAAATCAAAATAAAGAACCGGTAATGGGATTCTGATGCACACACGTTCAGGCCTTCGAAAGGAAGAGCTTCGTGTAAATTTTCCAGCCGCAAATAAATTGCAATTAGGAAAATTATTTTCAAAAAATATGGCTAAGTTTGAATATATATTTTGTTAATAAAATTTAGGTTGCGCATACTAATGGGGAAAAAGATGAATTAGATTTTAGGGCTTTTTATTCAAGTTATCTATTTTCAGCTGTCGCACAGACACAAAACAAAATTGTTTTATGCGAAATTTCGTCTAGGTTTGGGAATTTTTTGTTAAATCGTAATACTTGTTCCATGCTTTGATACTTTGACAATATTCAACGCAGTCAATTTATAAATACAGTATTCGTTGCTGCCTACTGTGTGGTCTGATGGAAAAAATTATCAAACAATGAAAATGCTTTCTTTGCAATAGCCCCTTCTTTTGTGGAGTTTTAAATTGTTTTATTATTATGTGTAGATATTTAAATTATTACAAAAGATCGTTATCCCTTTATCTAGGGTCGTTTTATTAACCAAATTCCGTTCGAGACAATGAAATCTTTTTCCTTTGTAAAAAAACAATTCTTTGGTTAAAAAAAATTGGTAATATGCTACCCATAAAGTTATATTTTTCTGAAATTTTTCTTAAGTCAAAGGCTATGTCAGCTTTAGTAAAACATCGGACTCTGACTTCAATCTTGTTTAAACTGTTTTTGGATTATATGGTTTAATGATTGATCCTCACAAATCTTAGTGTGAGGCTTTAATTGCTAAACAGTATAAACGAGAGAACATTTTCAAAGAAACTGTAATTTAGGAAAGAATGAGATTAATGTATTTTATTGCGTGCACTAGGGGTATTCCAAAATTTAGTTTTTTGAATTTTAGTGTGGGATGATGGACAAGTGCACAGGGCTACCAAAAATTCATTTGGTCACAATTCTATTTGTACTAAACAGCTTTCAACAGGCAAGTAAATATATGTATTTTGCAGAGATGAGAAGTATTCTTGATGGTCCCCAGCCGCTACACTGGAATCCATTTATAGGCCTATTAAGCCCATTTATGGATGTTCTAAATTAAGGAGTTACTACAAAAGGGAAGCAAAAATAAATTAGCTCTTCAATAACATTTCATCAATAAAATTATAAGTTACACACTATTCTATATGATATTTTCATTAGTGGCTTAGTGTTTGCGATACATTTCCAATCTAATTTTTAGTGGGTCCCTAGTAGCAATTAGAAATTAGGTACTGTTTTGAATGAATAAAATACCTGAACCGTTTACGTTGACTGAAATTTAGATGTTAATACATGAATTAATAGTAATAAATGCATCTACACAACGAGGATCAATCATAGATATAATTATGAAATGAAACCGTTAGCTATTTGGTTATATATTAACAGTAGTATAACAGTAGTTATGATAGAATATTACTACTCAAATACTCCGAGGGGGGGGGGGTTGTTAAAATTGTTTTTTACCCGTGGAAAAATCATATCGCATCAGTACATGAGCAAATAAAAAAATTACAGGTCAATCTGTATATTTTGAGAACTTGATATAAAGATGGTCTCAATTAGTCTGTAGAAGAGTACAAATTGTTTATCATTTCCTGGTCCGAAGTACTTGACACGATTTCCTCGTCCATTTTTGACCGAGTGGCATTCAAGTTCCGCCTTTTGGAGACGACAATAGGATGGGTCATTTGTAGCATGCGCGTGAAGATGTCGCGAATATTAAGCTTCACATTGTGTTGCTGTGGCCGTGCTCCACATCTGCTCTTATACTTAAAAACGTTTTGTTCCAATGTTCTTGAGCCTGTTCGCTAAAGTCTGAATTTCGATTGCAATCATTTATCTCAAATATTTGCCAGCTATGAACACCCATTGTATGCTCCGATGGGTTGATGGGAATCCATGGTTTATTCCCGCTCATGAATTTGGTTCGAATATGTGCCATTATGTTGATACCCAGTTGCGCAATTGTGTCATAACTACTCCAGTTTTTGAACTGAGACATTTACGTCACGTAGAAGAATAGAATAATTGTCTCGATCCCTTTCGTTCTTTATCAATTAACATATGATTGTCCTGTTTTTAGAACATGAAAGCAATTGAACCGTTGTTGGTGTTACCACCTCCCGTCAATCAATATACCCAACTTCTCACAAATGTGGTTCTGGGCCTCTTTTTCGCTGCATTTACAATTCTTTGACAAGAATTTCTCCATACGTAAACCCCCGCTATCAATCTGTAGAGACTATTCAAGACGAAATCAAGTGATCGAAGTTTCCAGTGCAGAATGGCAAAGTATCTGACTGGCACAAAGGTTTCTGACAGTAGCCCTCCCTATCTTGAGGACAAGTAGACATTCCTTGTACTTCTTGAATTCGGCTCCAAGCATCCATGCATGATTGGAAATCTTTGTTAATCAGAAATCCTTGCAGTATATTTATGATATTATTTCTCTCCTCAACCGAGCTCGTACAATAGTGCATTTATTTGACCCAATATTGCCTTGCAGAATGCCCAACATTATACTGAGAGTGTTATTACCCTCACAATTAAAGGATTTTCTCTACTGCGACCGGGTAGATGAATTTCATAAGACTCCTTGTTGATAGAAGTGAATAGTTCCCTCTCAATTACAGCCTTTAACTCTACTGCACGTACAAGCGCCAATTGTCGGATATATGCAATGGAATTAGGCGACGGATTTTTCCACAATGTTACACATGTACCGTTTGATCAATGTAATTCAAAGAAAGAGATGCCACACAGCATAAAAGGTAATTTGAGGATGAGTGCAGGTCAATATGTGGATTTTCAGACAAAGATTGACGAATGTCGACAGCTTGATACCATCCATTTCGGTTTTCACAACCAATTCAAGTGAGTTGGCGTGTTGTCAAATTTCCTCATCAAACTCTTCAGCCTTGACAATACCAAGAACAGTGTTTTCTATAAGTTCACGGTAAGGGACCGATCACTTTAATTCATGTGAAATTACGAGAGAATGCAGATCTTTCTTTGCGGAATCAATTACATTTCGACTGGGAATTTCAAGGCCGAATTTACGGAGAAACAGTCGAAGCTCAGTCCAAGAACATGATGAAAAGTCTCCATTAAAGAAATATGCTACTGCTTCATCGTTGGGAATTGATACTTTGATATTAGATTCATCTTCACATCGCCTGGTATTTAACAGATCAATTACATCATCAATGGAAACACCTTGTTTCTCAGCTAATATCGTAAGATCTTTAATAGAATCATCCATTGGACTGGTAATCGTCGCTCGACCAGGCTTATCGCATAATCATTTTCGCGGACGACCACCTCTTTCGCTAGATAAATCAACAGTGGTCAATTCCTCAACTTTTACAGGCGTAGAAAGGAATAAAGCTTCCAACCATGCTTCGATCTCAGGTTTTTCAAACATTGTATTCTACGTCGAATATTGTCAACAGATACATCAATGCCCGCTCAGGTCGATTTCAAATTCGACGCAGCAAGATGATTGTCACCTCCACAATTTTTGATCTGACTCATATCAACATTATAATTATACTATCGTTTAATGCAATCATTGCCTTAGATATTCATGGCAAAAGGTATATGAATCGATTAGCTTTTAGCTTGATACTAATAATCCCTTCTATACCATTCTAAAATATATCATAACAAAACCTAGACTGTACTTTCTTTCTATTCTGGACATTGCATATTTAACAAATTTTGTAAGACAACAATTACTCAAAATTCAAAAAAATATATTTTCAAAATGCTATTTTTAGTATCGCATTGCCTCATAATCAAGAACTAGAATCACCTTCGTCATCGGGATAATCCAATTACGCATATATATATATATATATATATATATATATA
>CABFPE010000006.1:2097729-2115527 GCA_900660155.1 Hofstenia miamia | reverse complement strand
ACGAGACACCTTAGGTGCACGGAGTGTGCGCGTATGTTTTCTGCCCAAAAGGCGTTAAATCGCCATGTCAAAAATGACCATACGCAGATCTCCACAAGTAGAGCGGATGCTAATTGCTGGAAGTGTGAAGCGAAGGGATGCTACAAGTCGTACAAGAGCAAAGGTTGGTATTTACGGCATATTAAGACCTGTCACCCCAACCTTTGTAATCGAGCATTGATAGGCAACGCAGGAAGACACCAGACTTCCGCCACCAATCTGGGGGCGTTGGAGGGGCCGGTCTGTAGTTCTGCAGGAGTATAAACTATGGCGCTCTTTGTTACTCGATTCCTAGGGCTTCAGGACCAGAACTGGTCGGTACCATCCAGCTCTAAATTTAGGACTGCGTTGGGAGCCCCCACTTCCAAACTAGAAAAAAAACTTTAATTTTCTAAAATAGATGTATAGGCTTCAATAGAGTAAACACATTGTTTTTATATATAAGAAAACATTGTATTTTAGAATATACTGTTTTTAAAAAATAATAAAATTCCATTTACTAGTATAAAAGAATTTATAAAAAAGCTAAATAAAATTTTGATATTTGAAGTAATTGTTAAAAAAATTTAAACATACTAAAAATAATATTCTATTTTTTTAAACATAAATAAATTTAAACATTTATTTATAAAAATATGAAGCCATCCAACGAACAATTAAAAACAAAAAATTAATCTAGGAAATTATCTAAGTAGCACCAAAGCACAATTTCAATCTGCCTGGGATGGAGCCAACAGACTGTCACAAATCTGCGTGAGTTCTTCATTTTCAGATTTCTAAAGGGAAAAATCGAGGCTGCATTATCAAATTAGTTTCAATAGAATGTATAGTAAAATAACATGATAGTTATTAATATTCAAGTAAGGTGGAACCTCCAGTTAATTTTTCTTTATTGTTAAGTTACTACATTAGTCCTGTGACACAATTTACCTCTCTAAATTTAACGTTTTATAAAACTTCGTCTTTACATATATATATAAAACTTCGTCTTTATATATATATATATATATATATATATATATATATATATTAACTGCATTGAAAAAATTGTTTGTACTTTTTTTGAAATTGTCTAGTTACTAAACGTTTACAATATAAAACATGCTACTTATTACTCTAATATTTTTATGACCGGGGCAGGAGCAAGTCCTTTTGGAGCCCCTAGCGCCATCTCAATATCCGCAATGTTGACATCCCAATTCTATAGCAACCTCTCTAAAGGTAACACTTCAACAGTGACTATTTTTCGGTCCTTTGTACTTAACTATGGAGAGGTGCGACTGTAGTTATTTGTGTATGATATTTTTAAATAACTATTTTTGTTCAATGTATTTTTGTAGAGTATACCTTAGAACGAAAATTTGAAATTAACAAATTCTTGAAAATGCAATTTTTTAAAGAAAATTCATAAATTAAAATTCAATAAGCTTAACCGCAAAAAAGACAATATCAAGAATGGGACAGCTTATTTACATAGACAATCAATTCACAAAAGCACCAACGAAATTGTAAAAGATAAATTTCCAATGGTGGAATTAAAAAGATCTTTAATTGTAAATATTATCAAACCCATAACGGAAAGTAATGGAAAGCAAGATCAATAAGTGACAGGAAAAGAAGCTAGATAGAAATGATAAGATTAATATAAAATGCATGAAACTTGCTTTGGAAATGACGCTAACTGTCACTTATCAAAGTTTTAAAGAAAAATATAAAATTACTCCAAATAAATAATTTGCATGAAAACAGACAATTTTGATAGCAAAAGCGTTTTATGTAACAAATGTTTTTAACTATACATACACCCTGCATAAAATTTGGTACTACCTTCTCCAGGATTTTGTAATTAAAGCCTTAAAACAATACTGCTGTCATCTGACAAAACAGTAATTCACTAAATTTTCAAAATGGACTTTTTCATGAAAATCTGATTCTTTACTAATTTTACATCATGTGGCATAAATATTTTTTTAAGTTGGCCCCTTAATGGTGTTTATTTGTGGTTGGCAGAACTCAGCATCGCATATTTGCACTTGAAATAGCCAGTCAAAACACAGAAATTCTACTTTATTTCCTGAATCAGTGTGTTTTATCAGATTACAGCAGAATAGATATAGGTATAACTGTCAAACAACAAACGGAATTTTAATCCAAATTTACAGATATTTTTCAACAATAACTACAAAAAATAAATTTTGGTTCACACTTAATTAACATCGTAGAAACACATAAACCCAAAATCTCATTCAAAAATTTTGTTAGCTTATGATCAAACTAATGGCAGCAGACAAATTCTACCGTCTCATAATAAGCAGTAGGAATAGAAATACATAAAATCATTTGGGAAAGAAGGCCGTGCCAAATCTAACCGCACACTAATAAGATAAAGTAATTGAATGAATATAAGAAAATAAAAGACTTAAAAATATACAATTTGTTCAATTTGCTGTTCTAAGTTAGCGTTCCGCATCTCCAATCGCTTGGATATAGTTTGCAATTTGGTAACTTCTTGGTCATGCTGTTTCTTCATTTTCTCCCTCTCTTCATTTGCTCTAAAGAAAACTTAAAAGATTTTCCTATATAAAAGATAAAACAAATAATTCACATACAAGAAACTTTTAAATTGAATGATTATTTTTACATGTATATTAAATAACACTTAACAAGACAATATGGATATATCGTACAATAAATGAAATTATTCTGGACTTTATCATTTTAAACAAATGATTTAAGAAATTAATCGTTTGGCAAACCTTTCATGAGGTATTTACAATATTGTGGAATAATGACTCAATTTCTAAAACAAAGAAGGACGTTCTATTTATTCACCGCGTATGTCAATTACTAACAAAGTATTTGTGAATACGAAGCACAATAAAGCAGATGGCTATTTCAAAAATTCGAATTTTCCTTGTGTGATTATGTTCAAATGGTCTCGGTTGTGTTAATCTCTATTAATGTTTAACTAAACCTATTGGATTGATATATTCAAATAATTCAATTGATTTTAAGCTTTACACTAAAAGTCATTTACATTTCTCCCAAATCGGCAAAACATTGATAGAAGTATATCCCTCATGAATTAGGTCTACCAGTGTTAGGAATGGTTACGATCTTGAATAAACAAAACAAAAAACATCGAAATTTTAAACTGAATTCTATGTTCTTTTTCACCATAAACGAAAAAAATTTCCAAAAAGTAACTGGGTGAAAATTTGAAATAATTGTGATGATACAATATTTGGAATCGTGTTAAGCAATAACCGTGAAAAGTTTCAAGCCAATCGGAAACGAGTCGAGATTAACCTAAATCTCCAACATGCAGATAAATTGCAATTGAACATTAACTTTCAACTTAAGTAAAACATTCGCGTACGACGTTGTTCACATGCTTACTAATTAAAGCAGCACTATAGGTATACCCACACAATTCAGAAACATCGCATAAACTTCTTTGTAGTTCAGTGGTCACTCAATTACATGGCGATTCGAATGAAACATCAAATCAAGAAATAGATCAATGCATCAAAAATAATTGCTGACTACAATACAGGTACAGGGTGGGATTTGTAGACGAAATCAATTTCTCCGTGGGTTATTTTAAGTGCCCAGCAAATTTCTGAAAAAATACACTTCCTACGGTTTTTTCATTCATTAAATATCTACCTTGCAACTACAGATAGAAATTCAGTGATTTTTATTTAGACGGTGCATGAGTTAAAAAAATGTGATAGGCTTGCATGATTGAAAAAGCACCGGGGATGTTTATTCATAAGGAATATGTGCGCTTAGACAGCATTGGTAATTTGCCTGGTGTTTCAAATAAACGAGGACATTGTCAAAATCCTCTATATTCTGCAGCTCCTAGCTTGAGTTGGTAAAAATGTGAAACCCACTTATGTATTAATAGAAATAATGGTTGTTTTGGTATTTTTCATGATTCCCTGTGTATTCTAAATAATTCAATTTTCTGATTAAGTGTTTCGTTAAAATATTTACTCATAATATTATTAGTCTATTCATTACTATTAAAGACAAAGCAATGTTTTTACCCACTAACTACGCTTCTGCTAATCTGGTTAACAATATACTATGAAAGGCAATAAAATACTTACGAATTAAGTTTTATGTTGGCGTGTTCCTTGAGACCCTCATAGCGGCGAAGTTCCTTTTCATACAAAGATTTCATCTCATCTGCGTACTTACGGAACGAAGTGCATTCCTAAAATCAGCGTTAAATATGTTGTCAACAAAATTTAGAGAAAAGTCACACAGACGTACAATACTTCAATATATAATTTACTAGCTTAATTGAAATGATATGCTTTGCAAAAAGCTTACTTTGTTTTAACCGTTTTAAGTATATTAATGGTTTGGAAGCCCTAGCACTCATAATCATGTATTTTACTTGATTGTTCCATTGTTGAAAATTCACACATCAAAGCCTAGCACCGGTAAAATCTTATCTAAACGGGGTCACACAACTGATGAACTAGCGCACATTTAACAAATTTGTGTTGTCTTGCGTCATTAAATTACAGGAAACTCATTTGTCTTAGTGCGTACTCATGTGAAATCAAAGGCAAACTCAACATATTTGTGTTTTAGTAACAGCTGACACTTAGAAGCCTTAAGAGGTACTCAAAGGCAAAGAATTGAAAATTATTCAATTTGATTTAAAAGTGACCACATATTGGATAAAATTTGCGGTGAATTCGCACAAGTGGATCGCTGCAGCGTAATTCACCAAATTCACACTACGTGTAATAAACATTTTGCAAGAAAAACTAAAAAAATATTCTACAACTGGCCACTATAATAGACTTTTTTGTTTTCTATTAATGTTGGGTACATAAAAATGACAATGCCAAAACTTGTAGAAAATTGAATATTACAACTCAGGACAATTGCTTTGTAGGGCACGTGAAAATTAATCTTGAATATATATATATATATATATATATATATNCCTCAGTGGTATAAACTCAAAGATCAACCGAGTGGTATCAACATGATTCAACTCAATTTACCGCCATCACACTTGGCTTTGATGTAACGCTAATGAATGCAATCTGCAATTATCCATAATATATATATCAAAACAAACTAAATAATTTTTCTTTTATACAAATGCCAAAATACACGAAGCAACTTTGCAAGAAAGACAATTAGTCATCGAGGCGGCGATTAATAATGAGGATTTTATAAGTGTGGCAGCCAATAATGGGGTTTCAAGACGAACAGCAAGCATATCGTCCGGCGTCCTCTTACCAAGCTAATTATGAAAAGCGAGTTGGAAACAAGCAAAAAATTTTCACTAACGTGATGCAGGGTTCGCTTGTAACTATGCTTGACAGCAACCCTAAGGCAACATTAAAGGAGTTTCAAGCTATTATTCAGAATAAATTCGACATAAGAGTTTCTCAACAAACAATCAGCAGAAATTTGGATGGCCTTGGATACTCTTTGAAGAAAAACCCGAAAAGAAGAACTCCGATGTCAATAAAAGAAAGAGGAGGGAGTATGCAGATGTTTTCAATAGGAGAAAATAAAAACTATTATTTTATTGACGAGACCAATCTTTTTTGCAAACGTACAAATGGAAGATCAAAAAGATTAGAACAGTGCAGCAAGCCGAGTTCACTATTTGACAATAATTGGTATGTTTGCAACACAAATTTGGCACATCGGGAACGTCGTCGAGGTGCTGTGAAATGGGAAACGTTTAACGGCTATTTAAGACGTTTGATTGAGCACATAATAGAGCAAAGACAAGGACAGCAGCATATTCGTTTGGTGATAGACAACGCTCCAGCTCATTCAAGGGCCGAGTTAGTGGTAAACGAATATATGGACCAAGCTATAAGCTTACTCCGTCTTGGCCCTTATAGCCCCCAACTAAACATGATTGAAAACTGTTGGTCTGTTTTTAAGAGCGAAGTCAAAAAAGGCTCTCACAAAGGTACAACGAAATAATAAATCCGAATGCACACCGTGTTTTAGAAATTACAATGGTGGAGTATCGGACACGGATTTTGGAAATAGTAGTAGATGGTGCCATACAGGTTATAACACCTGCTACTTGTANCAACAAACAATCAGCAGAAATTTGGATGGCCTTGGATACTCTTTGAAGAAAAACCCGAAAAGAAGAACTCCGATGTCAATAAAAGAAAGAGGAGGGAGTATGCAGATGTTTTCAATAGGAGAAAATAAAAACTATTATTTTATTGACGAGACCAATCTTTTTTGCAAACGTACAAATGGAAGATCAAAAAGATTAGAACAGTGCAGCAAGCCGAGTTCACTATTTGACAATAATTGGTATGTTTGCAACACAAATTTGGCACATCGGGAACGTCGTCGAGGTGCTGTGAAATGGGAAACGTTTAACGGCTATTTAAGACGTTTGATTGAGCACATAATAGAGCAAAGACAAGGACAGCAGCATATTCGTTTGGTGATAGACAACGCTCCAGCTCATTCAAGGGCCGAGTTAGTGGTAAACGAATATATGGACCAAGCTATAAGCTTACTCCGTCTTGGCCCTTATAGCCCCCAACTAAACATGATTGAAAACTGTTGGTCTGTTTTTAAGAGCGAAGTCAAAAAAGGCTCTCACAAAGGTACAACGAAATAATAAATCCGAATGCACACCGTGTTTTAGAAATTACAATGGTGGAGTATCGGACACGGATTTTGGAAATAGTAGTAGATGGTGCCATACAGGTTATAACACCTGCTACTTGTATGGCTGCATACAACAACATGTATCGACATCTAGGGGCCGCACAACGAATGGATGACATGACAGTTGGTTGAAATTGTTGCTTTTTATTTTTGTTTCAATATATGTTAAATGTTTGTCTTCTTGTTTTTGTTGAAAGTTCGCAAAATTTAAAAAACCCTGCCAATTAAGCGGAAAAGATAAATCTTTTGTTTTAATACCCCTAAAACAATAAAGATTAGTAATTAAATTTATGATTTACAATTGTGACAAATTAAAAGTTAGTTGTGACAAATTAAATGTTAGTTGTTCCAATTTAAATGTTAGTCGTGACAAATTAAATGTTAGTTGTGACAATTTAAATGTTAGTTGTGCCAATTTCATTGGAAAAAGGTGTAGAACCGCGGATGTCGTCAATTTGACGGCATTGTTTAGAACTATGTATTGTGGATATTACTACTTTATTTTAATTGCTGTTATTTATTTATCTAGTTCCCAACTAAATATTTGAATCATAGATTCAAAATATTGTTTTAGAGAATTTTTCAGAATTCAGTTCTTATTGTGTCATTTCAAAAAAAATATTTGAATCATAGATTCAAAATATTGTTTTAGAGAATTTTTCAGAATTCAGTTCTTATATGTGTCATTTCAAAAAAAATGTTACAAACAAAATTAGTATCAAATACAGTTTTTGCAGGTCACGTTAAAACTTTTGTTTGTGAGCCATAACAGGTTTTCCTGCAAATTCAGTACATGACAATTGTGTTGCTTTTGTGCACGTTCACCCAAAAGAAAAAGAGAATTTCGACGAGGAATAGTTCATCTTGTGCACAGTTTAAACCCTATCCATAAATTTATGTCACAAATATCTAGCAAATTTAGTGTTCCAAATTGAAAAGCTAATGCATCATGTTCAAAATACAAACAGATTTTTTGGCTTTGATTTGTATATTGTAAGAACTTTTTTAATTAGTTTAAGAAATTTCAAATCACATCGGCGAATATCTTTCTCAATTTTTGGCAAGTTCTTTGGGAAATTCGCTATAGTTTTTCCTCATCGTATATAATAATTGTATTTCTTGACAATTTGACAACAATATGTCTGTGTAAATGTTTGTGAAAATTTGTACAAATTGCAAAACTTTACATTCAAATTTCAAATTGTTTATAACCCCTTTCCATAAATAATATACTAAATAGGATTTATGGCAGTAACTCCGGAAACAAGGGCAAGTGGAATACTAAATGCCTGATAAAAAAATTCGAGTGAAATTTGAATTCACAATGAAAATATTGCCCATTCTGTGAAAAAATCAGATATGTTGATAAATCGCACAATTATTCTGTGCCAAAAGGGTTAAAAATCGCTGTGTCAAATAAGAATACACACATATCTACAAAAATAGAGCATGTTATTAGCTGTGAAAGTGAGAAGAGAAGGTGTTCTACGTGGCACAAAAGAAAAAGGTGGTATTTATGGGATATTAAGACCTGTCACCCCAACCTTTGTAATCGAGCATTGATAGGCAACGTAGGAAGACACCAGGCTTCCGCCACCAATCTGGGGGCGTTGGAGGGGCCCGTCCTTAGTTTTGCAAGGGGTTAAAATAAGGCCGCCTTTGTTAATCGTTTTGTTGAACATCAGGATAAATAATTTTATACACATTCAAACAGCTTTGCATTATAATTTTTTTTTAAAAACAGGGATAGTATTTGAAATAAGTACGGTAAATCCTTGTGCATAAGCCACAACTCTTAAAAGTTTGGGGTGCGGCTTATTTAGACAGTTTAAAACTGTATTTATAAACTTCTCACTAGTTTCGGGGTAAAGGTACCCCTTAGAATGCGCAAAAACTGAAAAAAAATTATTCGACAATAGGACGTTAGAAAATATCTAGCACTTGTGACTAGGTTAAATTCAGTTTGTTAAATGAATAGAAAAATTTGTGGCTAAGGATAAAAAGAGTGTGAAATGGCAGATGCGCCTTATACACACTGTATACCGGTAACTCAAGAAACAAACTTCAAAGCTTTTTTGTAATTAAAATAATAAATATTTATTAAGCTACACACAATAAGTGGAAATATAAATTTAATTTGTATGACCTACATCTTAAAACGGCGATTAAATGTACATAATGATCTCCCACAAAAGAATCGGCAGCGTCCAACCGGCCGGTTAGTAAGCCGGTCAACCGATGCCTATTGGATCCGGGTCAGAAATTGCGCTAAATAAATTTGTTGTCCGGTTCGCATTACTGGATTGCGTCGAATATCCCCGTCATTCAAATTGGTCCGTATTCAAAACATAGTGCGAACGTCCTTTCATTTAAATTGGATTATATATATATATATATAAATATTTAAAATAAATGGTTTACTACAATTAGTTAGGATCATTTAACTCTGTTTCTGAGAAATTTACAAGAATTTTAATACCACTATTTTCTATGAGGAATCTTAAACTACAAAGAAATGCAATTAAGTGTAAGTGTTTACATTCAGACTTCAAAAAGATTTGAAACATTTCCTTTACTTTAATGAGTTTGTTTAGTCGTTTATTCGTTACACATTTGAATTTTTCATTAGTTTTCGGGCTAGATATTTAATCTATCAATACCAGACTTCCTACGAGAATAGTTCTAGCCTACTATCACACTGGATTCTTTTTCCCCGAGAGGTTTTAACTTGGTAATGTTAAATAAGTTATTAAGATTTCTTCAACTTCGTAATTATAATAATGAATGACATTTATAATTTACTAGATCCAAAACAGCGATTCTTATTGCAGATCATAATTGTATCAGAAAAACTACGTTAAGGATTAAATAGGTGGAAAATTTTTAAATGTAACTTAATGTTTTTTCATTAAATCAACCAAATTATATATATATATATATATATATATATATATATATAGTATAAAGCAAAGTAAGCCGATAATGTTTTATCTTTGGTGCAATAGTAGAACATGACTTGCAGATATCTTAACTGTGACAGCTTTGATATAAAATGACATGTGCACGCATCTACGTAGTAACAGATTCGTTTCCCTTAATAGTATATATATACATATATATATATACATATATATATATATATATGAATGTGTCAACAATTTGTATAACATATTGATAAATGAACGATCAATAAGATAAACGTGAATAAGTTTTTGCCTTGATTTACCGAAAGAGGGAAATTTTATATTACACAAAGTGACTCTATTAGTCATGTCTAGCCTAAGTTGAAATTATCAGGGTATCGCAAAATTCATGAGGAATATGTGGACGGTAAAGGGCAACAACCAAAAAGGTAGGAACTAAAAGCTTTGCAAAATGAAGCATAGAAGATCCAAGATTAGATGAAGTAAGCATAGAATAACAGTACCAGCCACACTGGAGTCAGAGACGTTTTCATGGTGAATGGTCATGTCTATCAAGTTAAAAGTTAATTTTGATAGCAGCAATAAGAACTTGCTAACATTTGTTTTCGTGCAACATAACTGAATTGTGGAGCAACGGCTAAATTCGTTTATATTGATGAATCGACATTTTCTGTGCAAATGTTAGTAAAGCTACTTCTTCTCGTTGGGTAGGAGCTTTTTGGCTCAGCTCTCAATAAAGTCATTGAAGGGGTCAAATTTAGAAAAAGTTTTGGAAAAATGGAAATTGTTGGCTTGACAGAGAGTGCATCTAAGTATATTGATATGCTTCAAGTCTATTGCATCTTATGAGCTAGTAATATAACTGATACCATGAAAGTGAGCGAATACTCCAAAAAGTCCATTTACTTGTCACACTGCCAAAGTGCTAAAAAATTTCTCAATAATGATAAAATTAAAGTTCTCCCATCCCGGCAACTCACCCGATCTAAATGTATTCGAGTAAATATGGCGATTATAGAATAAAAACTACAAGCTATTGATATTAATCCCAAAGAAAGACCTTATCAATGACCTATCGAACATTTATATTTAAAATAATGAATCAAATAAAGCTATTTTTGTGCTTTGCAAAAAACAAATAATTGAATACCATAGGGTTATGAGAAATTAATCAAAGCAAAAAATGGGGTAGCATATGGTAGCATTTCGTAAACATTTTCTACTTGGTTGATTAATTGTCATTTGCATTCAAGTAACATTTTTCTGTTTGGTCGTATTAATGTGCTCCCTTGAGTATGTAGATGTATATATATATATATATATATACACTAGTTTGGTAAAAATGATGTATTTGCAAAAGTCTGATCTTAGTATTTAGTATTCTTGTACACAGTGTATACTTTGACTAACAGAAAACATAAAATTTATATTCACCTTTTGGAAAGCCACCTTCAAAACAAGTGAGTAATCATGAAGGAGTTTGTTACTTAAAGTAACATCGCGGATGAATTTTTTCAAATGTTACACATATTTAGTTTTATTATCAAATCACCTGGAGTTTATTATCTTTCAAAGTAATCTTACTTTTTATTAGTTGAAATATATGATTAGATTGCAGTTGTAATAAAAATATTAAAAAATATTTGAAATAAATTTAACTGCTTTTTGTGGAATATTATTGCAAATAATTAAATACCGCGTCTATGACAAAATGAGCATCAAGATAGATGTATTAACACTTAGAAATGCAATAGGTTTTGGCCATATTTGCAGAGAATTACCTCCAAGTCCACTAAGAAATTTGGAACTCCTTGGATATGGAAACATTTATGGATAAATGTGCTCCACTGTTATAGAGAACATATGTGCTAAAAATAATAATTGTGACTGGAGTGTGTGAAAGTATTAACTACTTTTCAATGAAACACTAGATGTCTTAAACAACCTTCAAATTCCTCTCATTCCAAATGTTATTATTGTGCGAGTACGGGTTTGTTGCAGGTATGCGTTTTATTGGCTATAGCCGCCGATATGATTGGATACGGCAAGGGTGTAAATGGAGGCCAGGCCGCGTGGGCTTTGAAAAAACCTCCAACGTGGGTCATAACCTGGGTCAGAGCTGAAACAAAATATACATATGGGCTGTATTAGAATTGATCTAAGCACTAATTATTACAATATTATCAACAAATTTAGAAAACTGGCATTATTCACAGTCATCTACAAATTACAAATTAGTTATTATTATCACTGAGGAAAAATAAATGTCCTGGGTATATATTTTCAGCCTCTTTTGCAGGTTGTATTCAACAAATTATTCCAGACTTTTGATTTTATATTGATTTTGTTGTATTTCCATACATTTTCTTTGTTCCTATTTTTATTAACATACTGATTATCGGACTAAGACTTGCAGATCGACTGCAGGTTAAGTTAAAACAAATGTGGGTTGCGTTGCTGCCAGGGTGCGCCTATTTTTGTACAACTACTTTGGCTCCAGGCAGGTCTGGGTTAACAAGAAATTCCCCTTTTCCACCATTGGTGTACGGGTAACATGTGGCATTTTTAAAATTTGGATATTAATATTATAATACATGTAGTCCGTGAGCTATGAGCGTCTAAACATTTTTAGGAAAAACTCACAAATTGGAAAAAAAATTGCCTGTAATATTGTGGTTAAAATGTAAATGATATGATATTATAAAACAAAATGCACTAACTTCACTGATAACACAGTGCAATATTAATTAGGTTGAAGAGCAAACATTTTCTATTTCAAAAAGCATTTTAGTTTACACTGAATTATTAAATGCAAATAGAAATAAATGTAGGGCATTAATATTAGTTGCCAAGTTAATCATGTAAATATAAACTCTTAATATATTTTACATGACTAATATCAAAATTTTAATAATTCTAAAAGGCTTTATATTTTTCCATAGTTTAATATTATATGCCTTTAGCAACAATTTATATCCAGTGTAATGACGAGTTTCAATATTTGAAAATTTAACTTTAAAATATTAAGTGATGCTGATGGCAATTATGAAAACTAAATTGTACGAAAAATACAAATCAAAATTTTAGGCTTTTAAGCTATGGATTATGAACTTGCATTAGTGAAATATTATCTTAAAATTTGAAACACTTTGATTTAAATTTAGTTCTCATTTTCAACTTTTGATTTACTGATTTCATATTTTACTATGAAAATGCTTCTTATTGTTTACTCTTTTTGGAACCAACAAGCTTAACCTTAATTTCCTCGCGTATCTCAGATAGTAAACCATTTTTCACATCCAGGAACCATTTTCTACAATCCTACTGAAGAAATTTGTACGTTTTTTCTCGTAATGGCTGATTTCAATTTTCTTAAAATGTTTTCATAATATTTTGAATTAGTGTTTTTTGTCCCTGAAAAAAGTAAATGAAGTTACAACTGTAGAATCCCAAAAAAATTTCATCATTTTCTGAGAAGATTTTTCTACTTTGAGTTTGATTTTGCCTGAACACCCAAATTGAAAACCACTGCTTTGACTAGTTTGTATTTTTTGGGTCGAAGTGAAAAATCCATATCTCATCCGGGTTGCAATTCTTTCGATCACCTCACAACGTTTTAGACACCCAAAGATAATACCAACTTCCTTAGAAATAAATTCAACGCTAATGCTGCAATCCTCATCACGATGTTTTTCAATTGCAGTCACATTGTCTCTATTTGTTGATTAAGATGGTTTCCCTTCTCCATCGTGATCATTAGGATCTCTTCCATTTCTAAAACGTCTCATCTTTCTGAAAACAGTGTTTCTGTGTGTCGTGGATTTCCTATAAAGAATTTATACCATCCGAAGATTTCCAATCAATTTTTGTTAAGGTCTTCACAACAACTCATCTCAACACTTTGTTTTTTAATAGGTCAACCAAGTAGTTAATTTTTGAAAGATCACGGATGAAAATGTAGCAGGATTGTAGATTCTAACACAGCCAAAACCTTAATAAAGACAATTCAATTTTTTATTGCGGTTTATGTTTCTTAAAAATACAGTCTATTACATGTCCTTGCTTACTTGCTCATCGAATTTTTCTTCTTTAATATATATATTGAAATAAAATATTAAAAAATTACTATTTTGTAATTAACTAAAAATAATTATAGCATCCAAATCTTGCATAGATCAGAATAAATTGATAAAATTTTTAAGAAAATCAGCAATGGATAATGTGACTCTTCAAGCTTTTAATCACCATACTTCAATTATTACTGAGTGCATAAAAAATATGTTCATCAAATAGGCTTAATTTCATGGGAGGAAAATTTCAACTTGCTCCCAAGATTTACATAATAAAAAACCGTCTAATAAAATTATTTTAACTTTGAATATACAAGAAAAATACTCATCATTGTGCAAAAATTCGAAGAAATACATGTATCTTCAATCCTCGCAAAACTTTTTGAAAAATTTTGGTATCACAATGCACTTCCAAAGCACTATAAGGGGCTGCGATTTTTTTTCTAGGAGGATGAAAATAGAGGTAATTGCAAATTCATCTTGATATCTCAAATAAAATGTACACACACATGTAACAATACTCTTATTTTGACCAGCAAATATTGCCTAATAAACTATTCTATCACATGGAGAAACAGAATCAGAAAATGCCGATAAAACAAAATGGTGAACATAATAATACAATCGTATAGGAATATTGATATTGATAGGAGATTTACGTTTATTTTTCCAAACAGATTCTTTTAAGAAACACTAGCATTCTCACTGTAACCTCCACTGTCTACCATATTCAATGATTCTCGGGTTCAAACTAGAAATTGTCTCGGCATCCTATTTGCATTATCTACTTCCTAAGTCTCCAACCATTACCAAAAACACCGACACGAAAGGACGACCACACCAGAGCTATCACGTCCGTGAAATGCCGCAAATAACTCTGCAAGTGAATTGAATTTTATAATAGTTTGTAAATTTAGTCAGTTTGATGTGTTTCATTCTGAAATAAAGATAATTTCTAATTCTAATTTCTAATAGGAGTTAAATTTGTCAAATTATAAAAAATTTTAGATAAAAAGCGACCCCATTAATCTAAGCTTCACGTAGAAAAACATTCACCTTTCACATTTCTTACTAAGTGTGAAAATATGTTAATATGCAGAAGTTAAAAAACAAATGTGATTAATCTTCATGCATACCAACTTGATTTGCAAGAAAGCTGTCAAAATTTCTTAAGGAGAATATTTACACAACGGGTTCGCACATTAGTAATGGGAAATTGTATCACATGTTAGTGCAGTTTAATGAATTAAGATAAATGAAAATCTCACATTATTCTGGTAAATAAATTAAAATCATGAGGAAGAAGAAACCGTTATTGCTGTAGCAATTGTACTAGTCTACTGTAATTTGTAATTTTTATATTATTAGTTTCGAAATATGTCATGAAAGGTGAATAATGGAAGCAACCTGAAAAAACCATTTTCTAATTCAACAGGGGAAATAATCGAATTCAAATAGAAGGCTTCAACATTTTAAGTCATTGTTCAACTGAAAAAAAATCAACTTCCAATACAAGGTAACCAAATTTAGCTTATGCCAAAATTGTTCAGTCCTAAGAAAACGACATTAACATAATGAAAATATGTAAATATTTCACTTCCAGGAAATTAAAACAGACAAGTGTGCCATTTCGCTCAAAATGGAATTAAATCACAATTTTGCTATCGTAAACAGCAAGTGGTGAAATAAGTTGCGTTTTCTGAGAAATCACTAATTTTGAAAAAAGGTAGTTTACCGACTATGTGCAATAAAACACCAAAAGCCAATTGCGCAATATGTTTTGTACAGTTTATTGACACTTTTAGACTATTGTTAGTCATTTCGATAAAGAACTTTCTTCTTAGTACAATTTTAGAGATAAATTATTACATTGGAAACATATATGATTTAAACTCTTTTTCTATACTGTTATTGAATGATAAGTGCAAAAATGAATCTATCTATTCATTTTAACATGAAGATTCAGTTTATTCCGTATCATGTTGGCTGTAAACATGAGCTTCCAAAATGTCAAAGTTAACATTTAAAATAAGAAAATATGACGTTTTCATTCGGCGCTATTTTGAAGAGTAAGACAATGACTCATATTACTGTATACCATATAAAAAAGGCTTAAATTATTGGAGACATCGATGCTGAACCTAGAACTGAAAAATTAGGGTTACGTTGTGAAAGTTTTCATTTTCTAAGTTTCATGAACTGTGACCTTAAAATTGACTATCATGTTGCGTATTTTAAAAACAAATTGACATTATTTCACATCGGTGTTTGCAAGAACTTTCTAGCAAAGGACTAGTGTTGTCTGTAATGCTTTTGCACATGGCCCCAAAAGCCCAGAAGTCTTTGTTCACTTTTAGAGCTAGTTAGCCAGAATCCTTGTTTATCCTCCAGTTTGTCTCCTCGCGATAAAGCAAGACTTCTCTCTTGTTCGATACCAGGAAGTGGGGATTGGTTGGCTGCGACTCCCTTGAAACCACTTCGTATTTCTTTCGCTCCTGCTGAATTCAGAATTTTGCTTTGTTATCGGCTTGGCATCCCCTTAATTGATTACAAAAAATGTCCAAAATGCTTAAAGCCTTTGGATTTATTCGTTGATCATGCTATGTCATGCGCGGTTGACAGTGAAAGAATTGCGCGTCATGATCAACGCAGACGCTATTTTTGCAACTGCTTCGAAATGTGCTTTGTCTCCTGTGCTTGAAAAGTCTAACCTCATTTAGTCTCGTGCCCGTCCTGGATACATCTTTTTGCCATGCTGGTCTTCTGGCCGACTAGCCGCTCTAACCGTGACTGTAATTAGTTCACTGCAGCCTTTGATTGTTTCTCTTGCGGGTACTAATGCTGGTCATGCTCTGAAAGTTTCAGACAATCGAATCATGTTCAGCTGCTGGTATATCCTTCATACCACTATCAGTAGAAGCTCTAGGAGGATGGTCACCAATTGCTATCAAAATATTATCCAAGATGTCTTCTGCCAGAAGTGCCTCTTTCGATCTGAATACGATTTCTACAAATTTTTTCCAGCAATTGTCAGTAATTTAACAGCGAGTAAATGCTACACTTCTTTTATCAAAATATTGTGGTTAGGGTTCAAGCAATTTATGTCTTATCTGTGACATCTGGAACACAAACTCATTCAACCATTGTACAAGTCTTCCAGCATCGATCACCCAAAAAATAATAATTGTAATGTTAATTTTATATTTATTTCCATTTATTTAAGAAGACAATTTTAAATTTGATGATTCTTAAATATTCAATTTTGTAATTTTTTTTAATTGTAAATAATCATTAATAAATAGTTTCTTTTATTCATTCATTTTTAAAAATGTCAGTTTATTCAAAATTATGAAAATTGCTACCCTGATTACGTAATATGATTACTGCAATATGATTTAAATCAATGTAGGTTACTTATTATTACCTATATTTTTCAAAAAATAATGACGTTACAACTTCATTTGCATATAAAGGCGAGGCCACTTATTAAATTTTTTGAAATTTCACAAAGATGTAGTTCAAATGTGTATCTTTAACTGCAACAAAGGGCATTACTTTATCTTTAATAGCTTTGAAATAAAAGGATGCCGCTTCGGCTCCTTCAGTGCGTTATTGACATTTTTATACCGGAGTTAAACACTTTTAGAAGCAAAGACTAAAAATTGTAAATTTTGTGCCAAAAACAGTACTTCCAAACTAAGCTTGAGCGTGGAGTCCGACAAGGATGTGTCCTCGGCCCGTGCTTATTTAACCTCCTTTTCCACTTTCTGATCTGCGAGGGACTCCATGTAACCCCCAAAGGAATTGTTTTTAACTCTTTCTTTGGACAAGGGGAAGTGGAACTTAAGCACATAGAGTATGCTGACGATCTCTGTCTTTTCGGCCGGTCCGAGGAACAAATACAGAGCTATCTAGATGGCCTAGTTACAGTTCTAGTGCCACTAGGTATTAATATCTCTGTACCAAAGACCAAGTGCATGTGGTTATCAAAAGCATCGGAAAGAACATCTGATAGAGTTCATGTTTCTGGAAAGAACATTGAATTCGTATCAGAGTTTAAGTACTTAGGCTC
>CABFPE010000006.1:2084726-2096729 GCA_900660155.1 Hofstenia miamia | reverse complement strand
ACTTTTTTGTTATTGTGTAAACAGCGCATGTCGAAATCTTACGGGTCGAAATTTTTCCTCAAACTAGTTACGCGTCGGCCTTACGGTTGCGGTTTACGGGCGAGAAAATGTAGAGCCTAGGCAATCAACATTCCTAGCAGTAATCAATGTGCTGAATGAGCAATAAAAGTAATGGAGCGGCTTTATGAGATGCGCAGAAATACCTACAGGATACCAATTTGCTTAATTTTGTCAAAGAAACTATAAATGTATGTATTTATATTGTACTAACATTTTTTTGCATTTTTTCAAAATAACAATATTTATTAACTTTTAGCATAAATTCCTTTTTTATTGAATTATATGAATGATCAATAAATAAATGACGTTTGTCATTTACTTGTTTTGTAAAGCCCTTTTAAAATATTAAAGTGATTTGGTGAGCGAAATTTTTTCGCAACATCGTGAAAGTATTTTGGAATTCCAAGTGTAAGAACTCATCCACTTATAGGTCAAAAAAAATTTTTTGAGAAAGTCATATCTCCTATATATATATATATATATATATATATATATATATATATTTATATATATATATATAGTTAATGTTTGGCAGGTAACTGCTAAGTGACACGCAATTTTCTTTACAATGCTCCTGACCTCTGAGCAATACTTAGTGGATTTCATAATGAAATATTTGAGAATTGGGTGTAAAATACATATTAGTCTTTTCACAGTTTTGCATGTGTTTTCTACTTTTCTATTTTAAAGAATCTTTTTGTATTTAATGTTAACAGATAAACACATTGACTAATATCTTAAAATTAAACAAATACTGTTTGCGTATATAGAAAAGCATTCTTTCACAGTATATATATTTGATAAGCTTGTTAATTCATTTGACACTGACCAAATTTTCTAAGAAATATTATCAGCCAGACTAATTTTCCAAAAGCACTAATCAAAAGCCTAATTCTTAAAATATCAATATTTTCTATGCCTGGTTGTATAATCAAAAAATGATTTATAAATTAACTAATAAATTTTAAGAGAATTGTTCTTATTGACAATTACTACTCAGAAGGCATAGTATTTCTCAGTACAAGCATGGCCAACTTAATATATATTAATTTGGCCATGGTACAAGTATAGATGATAATTTTAGCGATGTAGTCTCCAATTAATAAATGACTCCGTTTCTGCGGCTTCAATGGTTAATCATCTATCAAAAGTGCAAACAGGTCTATGTAGCGAAGATTTTTTCAACGACCTGTAATTCCATTAAGCAATGCACAATTTCCTAGTAAGCGTCCTTTAAAAAAATTTACAAATAGCCAGAGAATGCAGTAGCCTATGGCGGCATTTTACTAATAACATATGGAATTTGGTAAAAAATGGATTTCCATAATCGACATATGAATGTATGTGGGGTGGACCATGTCCCACTGAATTATATACATTATTTTAATAAACATTTTACTATATAGAAAATATTTTTATGATGTAAAAATAAAGCAGTCCAAATAATTTTGAAATTAGTTTAAAATTTTAGCATGTCATCAAAAATAGTTCTTTTGGTGCAGGTTTTTCCTACCTTCTTAAAACAGCACCAAGGCTATCAGGCCCTGAGAGCAAGCTGTCTTGCCTATGTTTTTCGACAATTTCCCCCAAACCTATAAAGAAATGTGGAAATCTGAATATTGACACATCTATGGGTGAATGAGCTCCCTGTATTAGTGAACTCTTGTTCTAAAATAAATTACTTGTTTTTTTAACAAAAAATCCAACAACTTTAAAACATTCAAACTATTTTTATTGTTAATGCCTAGTTAAAGGAGACAAAAGGCCTTTTGGTAGGATCAACTAACCTCAGCTATTTTTTTTCTGTAGATATACCACTCAAGTCCGTGCAGGCACACTCTACAAAAGGTTAAACGTCATGGCGCTCCTGCAAAATATTCAAGATTTTTAGGCAGAAGTGAAAAAGGAGCCACTCTTCCATTCAATATTGTCTTTGCACCTTAGAGATCTTTACTAGAGCTTGAATTTACGTTATTTAATCTTTTTAGAGATCCATCTCAAATTTTAAAGAATTCCTCGTTTGTTTAAGGTTAACACATTGCAATTGCATCTCTGAACAAATTGAAATATATATATATATATATAGCACGCTATTGCCATGTTCTCATCAATATCACCTCTAATAACTACATAGAAATGAATGAAGCTGATTATTTAGTTAGACCCTAAAATCTATATTAACCTTACACTGCCATTATAAAGGACAAATCTACAAAGAATATTTTTCAATCCTATTAAAAAATTTGAAAATCGTGAGGCATAGGCAGGTCTATTGGGCAACATACTTTAATGCAAAGTTGAAAAATTGTGATAAAGTATAGTACTGTGGCTGAGGTTGTTGAAAAGATTAAAAATATTTTTCTTCTAAGATTTCAAATCTTTGAAAAAGTCTTAAATTCTCTCCATAACTAATGTTCATGTATTTATAAGGTTTTGAACCCATGGAGGCAACAAAGGACACTGACTGTTTCTTGATGTGTGCAAAGATATTCCAAACCCATTAAGGTGTGTCGTGCACATGGTCAGCATAAATATTTAATCTTTTTTTATAGAATCATGAAAAATTGTCAAAAAAACTCCAAGCTGTTTAAGGTTAAGACATGCAAACAAAATAAGATATTTGACTATCTGTATTTTATGTTGCACAATTATAAATGGTTGCCATTTGTCAACTGTATGTAAAGCTTAAGCTTATTGACATTTGGCAAAATTTGGATTTTCAGTGTCAGCAAGGCAATTTACCAAAGACAAACAACCTGAAATGCATTTAGCACAAATGTGTGCAGGTACCAGGTGGCCAATTCAATTCCGTTTTTCATTTTTCATTTTGATCATTTGAGGCACTGAATTTTTTAACACTCCCATCCCATATGTAGATATTACTAAATCAATGTGTAAATAATATGTGACATCACTTTTACTCTACATAGTATGTTTTTTATTAAAAAATTCTATGTCATCCTCCATATGTAAAGGTGTTGTTTATTTGTGAACTTTGACAATAAAGAAATATTCGTTTTTAAACAAGTAAAGTATTTTCTATTTGCATTCGACTAAATGCAATGGAGAAACTGAGTTCAATTTGTGAGTAATATTTTACTTCAGTGCAGAGCATGCAGAAAGCCGTGGAGTTTGAACTCTCCACGCAGAGAATGTATTCGGAAATAAATCCTTCATTTCATCTTGACGAATTATCTCGTATAAAACAAGTGTAGCTAATATCAAAGCGATTTTATTGGCTAATATTTGTTAGTAGTGCACACAAATTGTTCATATCTTGTTACAGCTGGTTTAGCTCACAGATCAGTGAAATAGAATTCTTCATGGAAATTGAGTAATGACTCAATGTGTATTGTGGATCTCTATTTTAGTCACAGGTGAGTTATTTTAAAATCTATGATATGAATAACATACCTGATTAGAATTTGCTACATTTTTATTCACACTACTGAAAGTTTTTTGCTTGAAAAATTGATTTTATTTTTAAAAAGTTCTATTTTCGAAATATCTATTAAAATAATCTCCTAATTTTAAATTTACTAGATTATCTAATGCTTAAAGTATAAACCTTCAAGCATTTAACGTAATAACAAGGCTTTCAAAATCTAATAACATTATTTTATCATAAACTTCTGAAATTTAATCACTAGAATATGAAAATTTCTTACTATAGTTTACATTCATGAAAGGTTAAATGATTGATAAATTATATGTATTATCTCTCTCAATGAGTGGCAACGAGTGTTCTTTTCATGTATTGACATGTTCGCTACATCATTTTATTCTACAAAGTCCATGCCAATATTTCTTTCTATAGAAATTGAATTATATGATATATTTAATTATCAAGCATTAACAAATGTCGTATGGTAGTTTTTCTCTATATTGAGATTTTAGCATAAACTGGAGTTATTACAGGTGTCACAATTATTGTTTAAGCGTCCAACAGAAATCATTGCGCTGAAAAATTTGCTCTAATGAATTGAAGTTATTTCTAAATGAAGTTATTTCTAAATGAATATTACCATAATATATTTTTAAATATCAAGTGTAATTATTTAGGCATACTGCAAATAAAAAATATTTTTCAAGTGCTTTTGAATGGGCGGATTGAGTTATATTTAGATTTGAAAATCCTTTTCTTTTTAAGTCGTATTGACTTTCTAACTTTGGGATTCTAATTTTTTTTATTTGTACCTCAATGATATACATTTTTAAGCTTTCTGATTATTTTGACATACATTTCAATTACATGCTAAACAATTATCATTGCAAAATAAAAAAGTACTGCAATAATTTTTTTTCTTCGATAGCATTTATTTATTTGCTTGGACTGCCTACAAATTTTAATTGAGTTTTGTACAAAGCATGCATTTATGAAAATATCCACTATTTACAAAATTATAAAATTGAAGGTAATTCAATAAATGGCAAATAGAGCTACTATAACAATAAAGATTATTTATATGAAAATATAGAACACAAGACAAACAGAGCACATACATACAACACAGCACATATACATCAAAATTTACAAATCACAATAAATGTATTCCATTTTATATATTTCGCCACTATTAACTTGCTTTGATGCTCCAAATTTGTACTGATTAGCTAAAATATTTTCTTTTAGCATTTTTGCAATTTTCTCAAATTTGTAATTGATCTAATATTTAAGTTATTCCACAATCTGATTGTGGATGTCGAAAAAGACTTGTTCCATGCTGCATTGTTAATTTTAATATTATTGAAACATCTACTTGATCGGTGTTTAAACTTAATAAAATGATTCAATGAATTAGTATCACTAGAAGACTGTGAATATGTTTGATGGAATAACCCAATTTATGTACTAGCATGGTAAAATGGAGATAACATTTTTAAATCATGTAGTTTATCTCTTGCCTTTAGCTTACTAACACTAAACATAGTAAAAATTGACCAGTTAAAAATCTTATTTATTCTATGCTGGGTATGTTACTCAGCCGTGCACGTGCATAAATGAAGTGGCTTATTATATATTTTTCAATCAAGGAAAATGACAATATATGTGTACTGGCTTCTCCCAAATGTTCAAAGTTTGGATTCCAATTTTGAGCCTTTTGCTGAAAGGTCTTGTTGAAAATATATTAAGTCAAATCAAGTACTTTGTAGTTCCCTTGAACTTATCAAATATTTGCCCCCCCCCTCCACACCCCAATTTTCTTTCTGAAACAAAGGCCTAATTACCTCAGTTACATTATAATAAAGTAGTTATTTGATTGCTATTCTAAAGTTATCCAACAACCCGTACTTAAAATCTCTCATTAGTAATTTTTCCCTAGGCTGGTAGATTTATTGTATAGTTATTTGTTGTTTTGTATGTATTACGTTTGATTGTATATTTTTCAACGCTATTCATATAAATTACCAGTTATTAATTGTCAATGTTTATCTGACTAAAGAATATCTTATCTTATCTTATCTTATCCATAGAGTATTATAGACTATTGCTATTTCACAAACACATTCACAAACATTCATTACTAATATTTTTTCGGAAACAATATGCACTGTACTCTTTTTCTGGTATAGAATGAAAAAAATTCATTTCAACCTGTGTGTTGTACTAAGAGTAGCACAATAGAATAGAAGTAAGTTCTACAATGAATTATTGTCTGAATATTTATTTCATATTACAAGGAGAAAATGTTGGATACAAATTGCATTCACAAACATATCTATGCCTAGACAACAACAGAAGGACCTATCAGATCAGCCAACCATGTATAAAATAGTTGTTTTCGAAGAATAGTAAATCGTTAATTTTAAGTGACATATTATAGAATAACTTCTTAAAATAGAAATTTTATCGCAATAATGTAGTATTTGTCGTCCAAAGTCTGATATCATTATTAGAATCATATGTCGGTAGTGTTTACCTTCCTTCAAGTATTGATAGAAAAATGTTTATGCCGAAGTGTGTATAAAAATCTTTCTTGCAATTGCAAATATGTTTTTAGCGATAATGATATATTGCACTTCTTATTACCGTGTTTATTTTTAAGATCCTTCTTGATAGAATTTACAAATTGTTCTAAGCATTTATAAGTTTGCATTTGCAATAAGGTTACGCAACTAATTTTTAAAATAGTTTGTTTAAATATCGCAATATTAATAAAGAGTATAGTTATGAAATTATATGCAAAAATAAAATTATATGAAATTATATAAAATTATATATTTTATTGCAAAAAACAAAATTATAAGACATTATATTAAATTATATGGCAAGGCATATGTGTTTTATTAGGAAAATCTTCTTCATTCTCTTCCCCGCTGTCATAAAAAAATTGTACAATGCGATGTTGCGAGATGATTGACAGAAAGCTTGTTATTAATTTATTATTTTGAGAGTAATATATATTACTCTTGCGCACTGCACTCCTAAAACAGCGCTTTATGATATTTATTTAACGCATCGAATCTTTCCGTGCCAGCTAAGTAGTAGTAATGTTATGTTTACAAACATAATATCACTATCTTATTCAAACAGGAATTTAGGTTTCTTAATCGCATCTAATAATTCATCTTATATTAAAGATGCGTTTAATGTATTGATTTTGCAATCAATAACTAAATCAGTTATTTCTGAACGGCTAAGATTATGTATAAATACATCAGTATAAGAATATTCAGTTCCATTCTATTAATCATCAACTTCATGAAAGCATTTGTTCAGAAAACTCTTTAATATATGTGATGTATAATTGGTTGACTCAGTTTCAATTTTACCTCGTATATAAAATGCATGAGCTTACTTTATTGCAATATTAAAGAAACCTTTACATATGAGAAGTCCATTGGATTGATTAAATGAGATAAACCTGTAAATACAATTATGGCAATGCACAATACCGGTAGTATCAGTAAGAAATGCTGGAAATATTTAAAATTTCGTACAGATTAGTAATTTTAAAATTCTTCATTTTCGAAAGCAAGTATATTTTAAATTATAGAATTTGTTTAAGACCAAGGCTAGACTACGTGATTGGTACCAAGAAAAGTTACAAAATCACGCCACGTCGCTAATTACATGCATCTCGGTGGTTAGACGTCGATTTTACCAAATTGTGACCGATCACGCGTGACCAATCACATTGTCTAACCGTAGCCTAAGCAAGCTGCCATTATAGATAAAAACTAGACAAACTATATGTAATACATCTTATTTAATTAGACTATTCAAATATACTAAGACAGCTGTGGCTACTCTACTTGCTAGACTATTTGCTTTAAACTACTATGTTTGGGAGCATTTGGTAAAAGTGCAAAAATTTATAGAAATTTATATTGGTTTATTTCTATTGCAATGTTTTTATGGTTGTCATTATCCATGAATTAATCACTTAAATCTAGTAGAATTGAATGGCTAATTAATGCCAAGTCTAAACTATCTAAAATGTAAAGTGGAATTTTTTATAATTGTTTCCTTATAATTTTAAACGTCTTAATGATGTTTTTGAATGTTGCATATTTTATGTGGATAGGTATTGTGAAACGGCAATTTTCAATATTTGACAATATAGTTATAATAATTTTCTGAGCAAACTTTCAATTCTTCTATTAAGCACTGTTCGTCACTTTTATCAATCCTCTTGTACAACCCAAATGTGGTGATAATGAAGATTATTTTTGCCAACATTCAAAATAGTTCAATGCAAAATTTTTTTTTTATTTTGTCAATGATATGCTTTGAACTTCTAAAAAGGATTATGTTTAAATTTCACATTCAGAATGCGTGTGTTTCTCTAAAGTTGGAATAAAATTAACAGCTTTAGTGTTATTTTATGACTCATAATTTTAATAATGAATCTAAATCAATTCAACAATTTAGAATCAGCAAAATGTGATAGAAAAAATTCTAACGCGTAAAACTAAAAACAGGTTATAATTTAAAATTTGAAGAAACTTTTTTGGCAGGAGTCATAAAGTGGGCAGAATTGTCATTAATTTAAAGAAGTTGATCCTAATGATTTTGTGAGCCGGCCTTGGACCTAGAGGAGCACCCAGCTTTTTTTTGAGGAGGGGAACAATTCTATATAATACATATAATGTATATATATACATTTTTGTATATAATGTATACATATATATATACATATNTGAAAACGAAACATTTCATTTTTTTGTTGTAGGATGGTCTTTAGAAATTTCTTTCCTTCTTATCCCTTCGTAACTACAACCAAAAACTTAGGTCTAATACTTGCCAGGTCAGAATCCTGCTCAAACAACTTAATTCCAATTCGAACGATTTTGTGAGGCTTGTTAAGAAATTTTTTACAATTTTGTGGCTTGCTAGACTAAAGTTGAGTATTTTAAAAACTAATAAAATTTGTTCACTGAAATTCATAATGAAGTTTTTCAAGAGTATATAATACTAATTGAAAAACGTTTTTTAAGAAATTATGTAGTATTCACTCACACCACAGCTGTTACCGGTAATAGTCTATTTTTTCAATGTCAGCCCATTTTTTCTTAGTCCATCGCAGGTCCATCTCTAACTTCATTTCCTGTTAGCAGAGGAAAGAACAGGACTAAGGATCATTCAGTATTAAGACTGTGCTGCCACAATGTGCCTTTAGTTATATTTTGTAAAGTGCTATAATTTGAATTGAATACCTTATTTCTGTATTTTTTATTAGCATTCACCATATTTCACTGCCGTTTAAAGAATACAGAAAAGTATAATTTCATAAACATTCCATTCAAAATGGCTACATTTCTAATTGCTAGTTTCGCTTTTGGCAATAACTGGAATGAAAGTAATAGATAAAAAATCATAGCAAATTAACATATTTTGTGTTTATAAAAACCAATACAAAACACATAAAAACTTTTTAAAAGAAAAATCATTGCTGTGAGATAGAAACCAAGGTTAGAAGTGCTTCATGCTTCTGTTAGTACTTAGCAGAAATTGTTCTATAATAACATAAGTTAAATGTTGCCAGTGGCCATAATCTCTAAGAGCAAATTTGGTTCTACTTTAGATACCTTGTATAAAAGCTCTGATCATTGTTAAATTTCTTTAGTTTTGAAATCACACCATCAGGGGTCTGGCAGAATATAACATGGTGCGAAATAAGGTTAGCGTTATGTCTTCAATATTAAGAACAGTGTGAATTAGGTGGTGGAAACATAATATATTTTTGGGTCATCAAACTGTGCAGTGCGCTCCAAAACAACCAATACTATATTAATTTACTAGATAGGACAATAATGATCTTCGAATCTTGACTTGATTATATGTTTCAAAAAAAATCTTATCCGTTACTGCTTGTGAGAACGTTTTTAGTGAACCTTAAATAATTTTAAATTCGATAGATTAATCAATTTCCAATTATTGCAATAATTGCAATGTCAACTATATATTGCTTACCCCTTTAAATAAAGTAGGACAAATGCTTAATATATATGTACTATGATTGTTATGGGCATACATTTCACGAGGAAGGGAAGCATCTGAGCTCTGTTGAGGGGGGGGGGAACGTTCCCCCAGCCTCCCCTCTGAATGCGCCTCTGCTGGGTCTTGTCCATCTCTGAGTCAAAATATATTTTTTTATTCATTCCAATTTAAAGAAATCTCAGCATATAATATCCAATTTGAAACATATTTACATTTTTTCATGATTTTCTACAACGAATACTGCGTCTTCTTATATAAATCCACGACTAAGCATAGGGGTTATCTATTTCTAAATGAATGTAAACACTAACAATTTTTATTTGAATATCCGGCTAATTTGGATTGTGATAGTAAAATTTACAACCATTGCGTTAATTGCTGTTACACATTAGTTTAATACAGGGTTGTACTCCTAAATAGTTAACAAGGAGGGCTCTACATTTGAGAAGTGATATTTTTATGTTATATTTTGACCAAATTTTGTTACTTAACAATTAAACTGCACCACCACAAACCATAATATACTTTAACAAGGGGGAGCTGGACTCCCAGTCAAATTTAACAAGATGGACTGAGTCCCCCTGAGCACACCCTCGAGTACACCCCTGGTTTAATGCCGTACGTGAACAGAATCAAAACAGTGACATCTGTGCTTCAAGAGTGATAATAAAAAAGAACATGAAAACTACTTTTCTATGACATTTCCTGAACAATTAGTACACACATTCACTGATGAGTTAATAGTCATACCAATTCATCAAATTGCCTTATAACTATTCAATTTGCACATTTTCTAAGGCAATCTCCTTTTTTAATATCAAAAGTTTCTAAAAGATATTAATCTGCCGAGGGTTAAACTGGGTATTATATATCTATGCTCATTTTTTGTAGTTTGCTTTAGATATTTTGAATGACACAAGTTAGTTGCAATAATGTATTTTAATTCAACGTTTTTTCTTCCTTTTTTGCTACAATTATCTATGGAAATTCTGAACTTTCACAACACTATTTGTGTCTATCATTACAAGCCCTTTCTAGTCTGTCTACATGATTTGAGACTGTTTTATATGTAATTAAAGTTAAAATGTTATTTTTTAGGTTCCTTCATTTCGCTTTCACAAAGCAAACTTCGTCATCCGTCTGTAATACCAAAAGGAGGTATGCTTACTTTAATCAGAATAGCTATAGTTTAAGAGACAGTATTACTTATTTAGCGTTTAAAACTATGAATTAAATGCATGACTGATTCAATTGCGCTGCGAATTCATTTGGTTTCGTGATTCCCTGATTAATTTCACAGATAACTGATTTGTTTAAAGAAGCAGATAAAAATCATAAATACGTAATGGCGAATTTCGTTTGAATTTAATTCCAAAACGAAATTTAAATTTACTGTGACTTTCTCAAACGCTTTCAATCAGCTAGTGTAAATATGTCAAAAATGCACTTCATTTAGAGGTTGAATTTTTAAGCAAGTGTATCAATTTGGGGGCGTACGAAAAAGCATTTCTTGTGTGCGGTCTAAACAAATATACAGTACTGGCCAAAAGTTTGGGAAGACTTTCCAAATTTAGAAATTTTTGTATTTTACACTAAAAAACGCAATGTAGAATCAATATAATAACACAATGTAGAAACAATATGATAACATCGTGTAGAAAGTAAATAGTTAATTCAGAAAAATTCACTAATATTTTGTATGTCCGCCATTATTGGCCAATCAAGCAGCAGTGCGATTTGACATTGACTCGGCAAGCTTTCTACAATAATCATCAGTAATCTCTGTACACCATACCACTTTAATTTGCTCCTTGAGATCGTCGAGTGATGTGCATTGGCGCTTCCTCAGACAGGTTTTGATGTGATGCCAGCAATTTTGTATGGCATTGAGGTCTGGGGAGTTTCCCGGCCAGTTCTCAAGCAGCCGAAAGTCTTGTGATGCAATCCACTGTTTGACAACTTTGGCGCTGTAGCAGGAGCACCATCTTGTTGTAGTACAGATGTTTCGCGAAGCTGCATAAACATGGGAACTTTCTCGTGAATTATTTTGACTTGGCTGTGACTGTCTCGTTGTGAGGAACAAAATGCAGACCAGCACGCCTATTCACAGTTATAGCACCCCAAATCATCACAGAAGATGCTGAGCGGACAGTTTATTGCATGTAACGTGTGTTGAATCTTTGGTTTCTTGGTCGTCAAGCGTGTGGTCGGTATGATGTAAACTGGCAAATCTTGGATTCGTCACTAAACATTACTTGATGCCACATCTCAGGAGTGTAGTGTTGGTATTGCCTGCAGAAGCGCAACCGGTCTCGAATGTTCTTTGAAGACAATCGGAGTTTGGCTGCTGGTTTGCACGATGGAAGGTCAAAGGTAGTATTCAATCGAAGCCTAATGGTGCGTGTTGATACATTCTGCACTACCGCACCAGGATTTGCTTTGACTTCAGAAGATGAAGAGAATGGTTGATTGACGATGTAACGGTGAATGAGACGGTC
>CABFPE010000006.1:2069724-2084485 GCA_900660155.1 Hofstenia miamia | reverse complement strand
ATATATATATATATATACATAAATTAATTTCTAATTGTCTGTTCCGACAACATTATTTGAGGCCCTCCCCTCTCCGTTAGAAATGTGATGGGGCCCAGCTCTTTTAGTTATAAATATGTATTCGACTCAAATGTCAATAATATCAATAAGGTCAAGTTAATGTCAAAATTAACACTTTTCAAAATTAAAGTCGAAATTGGAAATTTCTGAAATAAAGTCAAATGTATACAATCAGTTCCTAGAAATTGTTTGGCGTTTTTCTCCCCGATTGCATTATTCTAAGAAATACGCACAATAATAAACTATTTGCGGCTCGTAGATGGCATAGCATTGTGGGAGAACCAATGCACACTGTTCTATTGAAAAGTCCTACGATAAAAACACAGGCTTCTGTTACATGTCGTAATAGTTTTACAGGATGCCAAAGCCTGCTAAAAGGTGAAGAATATAGAAATTGTGCTTGACATTCCTACTACTGTGCAATGAATCAGTCAGTCACGCAAAGAAATTTTCTACGCAAAGCCATAGGGACTCGACAACCCACAAGGAAGGTTTATCATGACAGCAACCCTTTATTGCTTCCCCAGACAAAGACTGCTGAAAAGGCAGTGAAGACATTTTTGGCAGCCAACTATAACATTGAGAAAAATAGGGCATCCTGCTATGCAGAAGTTATTCCTAAAGATGAAATGACCATTGCCTAGTGAGACAACCGCCCGGTATAAAGTGGAACACCAACAAATTGCAAAGAACAAAGAAACTCATGTTATAGATGTTCTGAATGATAAAAAGGTCTTCCTGTCACTCGATGAATCTGAAATCAATGATTGCAAGAATTTTAACATTCGTGAAGGTGATATTTCAGCTCCAATTCATGCAATTGTTTAATGTGACATACCCGACGCATTTACTCCATAATTGTGCTGAGAAAATCAGAAGCACATACAAGAATGTTGATAAGCGGATGATGAAGAATATCTCGCACACATTCGTTTCATGAAATTGGTACTCCTCCTATTCCAATTATTACAAGATGTGTTACATGGCTGAGAGCTGTCATCACATACTGTGTTATAATGTTTTTTTAGAACTAATTGACAAAGTAGAACCCGTAAAATATTCTATGATCAAACAACGACTTCAGTGTTTTGACTTCAAACAAGATCGATATGCACTTCGGAATTTTTATCCAATAAAAATCGAGCAAACGATTTGCTGAATAACCAAATATCAGCATTTGGTCTAAAACAGAAATTTTGGCAAGAAATGCAGCAGAAGATATAATTTGAAGCCTGAACCACAAAGTCAAGCACTTTGCTAACCTGCCGTGCAAAGTTCGGATATGATATACAGACATAGGAAATTACTGTTTAGTTTAAAAACTCATGACATGCCTACATCTTTGTTCTCACACACAAAAACTAGCATATCTGTTAAGTTTTGTTTTGCAATGTAAACAGTGCCATTTTTGCAATTTCACAAGATTTACTGTAACTTAAAATTTTATTTTAAATTTATTTCTGAAATTAAACACTAGTACATGATTTTTGTTTTAGATGATGATACATACCCTCTTCAAGTCCATGTCAACAATTTGCATTCGTATCTGCTTGCCAACTACAGTACTTTAATACTTCCTCGGCAAAATCAAAGTATTTCCGTGCAAGTTTCTTACAGTCAGCAATTGATCAGCTTAACAAACGTAAACATAAACCAACAGAGTGCGCAATTGTTCATTAAATCTTTCCAAACATGGACAGATCAATTCTTGACATGGAATGCATCTCTATTTGGCGGTATTGATCAAATCTCCCTGAAAACCACGGATATTTGGATGCCAGACATAACTTACATTGACTCACCAGACAACTATGTACCCCAACCAGAAGAAAGCCTTATCAAGCCTATGGTATTTTCAGATGGCACAGTTAAATACTCATTGCCAATTTTGAAAACAATCGCTTGTGATTTCGATATTATTAAATTTCCTTATGACAAGATGTTATGCAGAGTTAAGGTAGGATCCTGGTCGCAAGCCAGCAACCGTATGAAAATGAGACTGGCAGATAATTTTAAAATTGAAACTATAAACAGAGTTCATCACGAGTGGCAATATAAGTCGGGAGAAAATCGCAAAAGTAAATTCTCGTTCTTCTTTAATAAAATTCATTATGAAATAAACACGTTAGTTTTCTTATACACTTTTGAAAGGATACCAGATTTTATATTTTATACTTTAATTGCTCCAACTCTCTTAATAACAGTACTGGGGTGTGTAGTGTTTATGCTTCCAAGTGAATCAGGGGAGAAAATGGGGTTCTTGGTAACAATCTTCCTTTCTTTGGCAGTTAACTTGGTTGTGGTAACTGATTACATTCCCAATAGTAGTGAAAATCTACCAAAACTAGCTTATTTGTTTTTCTATTGTATGGTTTTGGTTGGAGTGAGCATATTTTTAGCTGCATTAGTTCTGAATTTACATTATGTGGAACCAGATAGAATTCGTCCAGTACCAAAATTGTTGAAGATTATTTTCTTCAATTTCTTCTCCGATTTTTTGGGCTGTGAGAAAATGAGCTGGATGAGGGCTGGGAATTGTTGTGAGAACTATAGTGTTCGCGATACGGAAGAAGAAGCTAATGAACAATCATGCATGACATGTCGAAAAATATACTCTTGTTGTGCTACAACGTGCTCTAAAATGGGTAAATACGAAAAAGATATTAATGCAATAGTAAGTGATACCGTACGTACTTTAAGTAACCCATGCGAATCCTCAACTGATATTCCAACTCAAGTCATTTTAATGGAAAAAATCACGATTCTTCTGGAAGAGTTTGCAGTGAAACAACAATTTGCAGCACGCGCTCAAGAGAAGGTGGCAGAATGGAAAAGGTTATCTCGTATCTTTGACAGAATGCTCGTTTATGCTTACGTTTTTGTAATATTAATAATCATTCTACAATACTATTTGGAACTGAGACTTAACACAAGTTGGGCGGAAATACTTGACTCTATTACAACCTATGGAAATTCATCATATTTAAGAGAAACAACGGAATGACAGCTTTAGTTTAATCGCCATCTATTTTTACTATTGTCTACTTTTCTATTATGCTTAAGTGAGCTTATATTTGTTGATTGTACTTTCTAAATTTTGTCATTGTTGTTTTAATTTTAAAAAATTTATATTTTATTTTTGATAACAATTTTAATTCTGATGCATTGGAAATTAGTGTTTTACTTGAACTGAATTTAGTGGTTCCAGTCCCATTCCGTTACCGACCCATGAAATATTTTAATATCATATGGTAGCACATCCCAGTTTTCATCTTACTCAAAACTAGCATAAATTCTAAGCGAAAGTTTGAAATTTCTCGTGCTAGTTTCTTCAGTTATGTTCCCAGTCCCATGAAATGTTTAGTCCCATGAGACTTAATGATAACGCAGAACCCTCATAGTCAAGGGTGCCGCGAAAAATGTCTTAAAAAAGAGGTAAAAGCAGTTTTTGGAAGTATGATGTTTTTCAAACTTGTTTTTGTTGGAAAAATATATAATTTCCAATCAATTACTTTCTGGGGAAATTTTATCATTTTATTGAAAGGGAATCGGGTATCGAATTCTCCAAGAATTTGATTACCCGAAATGTACTAGAATCTCCTTTAATCTCACGTTTGTAGACATTAGAGCAACGTGTTGGTTATATTCTAACACTGAAATATCTTGGAATCAATATTTAATATATCAGTAATATTTTATTTCCGATATATTATACTTTAAATGGATGAGAATTTTAAAATAATTGGCCCTAGCATTATTTTCCCGATATTAATCAACGATTTCGATTGGGTTAAAGAATTAGGGGTTTTTTATAGCCATCTAGGAAAAATTTTAGATACATTGCTTAACTAAAAACATTGGTTTAACTAAACGTTTGTTAAGTTTATAAATTTGTAAACGTCAATAATTTTAAAATTTGGACTCAATACTTATTTTCTCCGCATGACCCGGAAAACTAAAACACCTGTTTCCATTAGTGGTTTGTCGAGATTTCCCTGGCTTGCTATTTTTTCTTTAATGATTCTCCAAACACCATTTTGTTTTCTGCAAAAAGTCGTATTGATCACCGAATTCCTCTTCAGTCTATCAATTTCTAGGAACACATAATTTTCAATTACTTAAGAGTAAAACAAATACCGGAACTTAAAAATATTTAAGGAAATACTTAAAGAATCCACGATTACTTTTGATTTTTTTATTAATTTTTCTCTTTTATTAGATTTAATAAAAATTTGTTCTCCAATTTAATAATGTTTTGATCTCAGTAATATTTTAAAATTTTCTTCCCTGATTTTATGATTATGTAAATATATTTCAGAATTTAAGTGTCCTCATGTATTCTTTCATGCTTGCTCCCAAATGTCTCTTACTTTCCCCAATGTATGATTTGTTGCAATCTACATTTATATTTGTAAATTAGAGAAGAAACTAATTACTTGTTGAAGGAGTTCTTTATTGCATATAATGTTATGTTTGGGACTATTTTAAGTGAATTTTAATTTTCTGTTCAATATGTTGATTCATTCTTTGAGCATTTTAACATGGTTGCCTAAATACTGAAGCTTAAAATGTACTGGACAAATATTATTCACATTTTCTGTTTCATAAGGTTGGTCTTTATTACTTTCTTTAAACATCTTGATCAAATATTTTTAATGGCTTTAATGAGATAGCCATTGCCTTTGAAGATTTCAAAAATTTTGTCTGTTACATTCGTTAGAACTTCATAGTCTTTTCTCTATTAAATAATACTTTAATTGTGTTTAATTTCCATGAATTATTGCAGTTCGAAAAACATGGAAAGTATAGCCCTGCGTTTGTTACCAACTTATTTCATAATGGTCATTAAAATTGTGTATTGTATTGTAACATCTAGAAAGATACGTTTGTTGCTGTTTTCACATCCCATTGTAAATTGAATTCCTGGTAGAATGTTTAATTAAAAAATGTTTGCTTCTTGTTAAAAATTTGCAAATATGTCATCAACACATCGATAGTGGCATTGAGGAGGACATAAAGTTGGTGCATTTATGAAATCATTTTCTATAATATCCATTGTAAATGCTGAGATTGTTGGCGCATGGCCATTCCATTAATTTCGTGATAAAGAACACCATTAAATAGAAAAGCGATGTTCACGCAGCACATATTTTACAAATTTTTTAGCTTTTTATGGATTAAATGTTGTCCTTAATTGAATGTTTGTAAATTAAGATTTTACGTCATAACTTACTAAAAAACGTTTAGCATTATTAGTTTCATCTGTTTCTTTTAGTTTTGTTAAGAAGTCGTTGGTGCCGTGTAGATTAACCATTTTTGGCATTATTTCTTAAGTAAAATCTTCTTCTAACCATTTAGTTAACGTTGTGCTTTGGAATTTTTTATTGTTGATAGAATTTGTCGTATAGCTGGATCTTTACGATCTTTATTGAATTTTGGAAGACAATATAATCTGCAAGGTTGAGAACTTGTACTTCTAAGTGATTTGTCAAGTTTTTTTTCATTTTTTGAAGTTTTTTGTTAAAGGTTTCTTCTTCTATAAAGATTTTGATGGTAAGGTTAGATGATGTTTCTTTTCTAAACTTTGAAGAATCACTAAGAATTTCTTTCATTTTTGATAAGTAGTTTGATTTATCCATAATTACGATTCCATTTCCTTTGCCAAATTAGGAAACATAGATAGAATCATCAGAAGCTAGTGATTTTAAAGAACTAAAAAATTTTTTTTACTTTTCTAGGAATTTTGGGTTGCTTAAGGTGGCAATGCAAAATTTTCGTGGTCATCTGAAATTAGTTCTTTGTGAATGAAGTTATGGAAAAAATTTTCTGAATCAATGTTGACTTGAACTTCATTAAACGTATATGGCCTACTCATGCTCATGTAAAAAAAATGCTGTTGCTTCTTTTCTAGTTAATGTACTTTTTAAAAGATTAATTTCAGTATTCATTATTTGGAATTTTTGTAAATTTTCTGTTGTTATTTTAGTTAATTTTTCTAACTTATTTTGTTGACGTTCCCGTATTTTCCTCAGTTGTTGGTGACTGTGGATGGATAATAAAGTTATAAAAAATTCTTTGTGCAATTATCAAGTAAATTTTCAAAAGCTGCTTTTATCTTGCTTATATATATATATATATATATATATATATATATATCCCAGAATCTGATAAACCAGAAATTTTTTTCAATATGCGATTGTTTCAATCAAAAAAGTTTTTAACACACATAACTCACAAACTAAAATCTAAGAATATAACACAATAGAGAACCAAACTTTGGTGGTCTATCTACAAAAAAAACAAAATTTTTCCAATCAGTTGCCATTTCCATGGGATTTAGACTGCCGTATTATCTGAACATTATGTCGAAAGAGAATTTCAAATTTTTAAAAACATTAGGTGATTCAGTGAAAAATAGCAAAGAACTATTTTTATCTTAAATGATTACCATAACAGGGGAACACATTTACCATACATAGATGAATCAAATTTCTTTATAGGCTTGGAAAAAATTTTTGAATATGTTGACAAAACCGATATTATCCTAATGGATACAATACGCAGTTTAGGGTTAACCTTAGATTGTCGAAATCTCATATTAGATCTGATATAAGAATTTTATTAAACCCGTCATCTCAACTGTTTTGAAGCAACCACAATATTGCTTCAATTTTTAATTTAGAGTAAGATAAAAAGAATCCTTTCATGATATTTATTAATCCTAACAGAAAATTCCATTCGAAATATTTCTTAGCTGGTGTTTTTCAATTTGCTACGAAGCTCCCATGAAATAACAATTGCGTTTTGAATTAATATTTTGTATTGAATTGCCATTTATATTTGCAAATCAAACATATTGAAAGCAATTTAACGGATTGACGTATGGGTGTTTATCAAAAATTTCGCAACAGAGTCATATATATATATATATATATATATGACAAATTAGATAGCCCGGCTCGCTTCATGAGTAACTTGCTCAGCACTTTTATTATATGCTACATATACCAAAATTATGAATTTTTTTAAGAAACGAAGGAATGAATAGCATAAAATTTGCAACAGAAAGAAAAGGCGAAATGATTTATGATGCTATTTAATTTTTTAGTACAGGTTCACTTCTGCTAAGATTCCAAATATGATTCGTAATGCTTGTGAATTATGCATTTGTAAGCAAATTATGCTTTGCTTTTTGTATGCACGAGTTCACTGTGATTAAAATTTTAATAATTATGTGCTCTCATCCACATGGATAGGGTATATTAATCCAAATTTTCTACAGTAATTATAAAATATATTCTATTTTTAATTTGATAATTGTTTTTCCAGTTCAATTTGATAGTAAAATATGTTATTCTTGTATTGTATCGTTTAGAATATGTTCGCAAAGAAAAAATTCACGACTGTTATCTGTCTTTGAAAGAATATTTGTTCGAGGACTACTCCGTTTTGACCCCACCGGTTCAAAATCTATCTCAAAAGCTTAATGTATACTATGATCAGAAACTAAAGCAGTTAGTGCATGTTAACATACAAGCACAACAAGCGCACATATATTTATCATTAAGATACTTATGGTATGATCAATTTCTCATTTGGGATCCCAAGGACTTTTGTGGAATTACTACACTTCAAGTTCCAATTGGTGAGATATGGATGCCAGACATCATTGTTGATAATTCACCAGAAAATCATGAACCAGTAGCACAGGAAAGCTTAATAAAGCCTATAGTTGATTACACAGGTCGAATCGCGTTTCTGTATCCGCTTCAAACAATTATTCCTTGTAATATGTTTATCAAGCTCTTTCCATTTGACATTATGATTTGTACATGTGTCGTAGCTCAACCAACGCGGAACAAACACGTTAGAGTATCACACATTAAGATCGGAAATGATAGTGCACTTCAACACTCCCATCCAGAGTGGCACTTTCAAAAAAAGTATGAAGTTGAAAGTCTCAGTAAAAATAGCATCACCTTTTCTTATACATTCAACAGAAATTACTATTTCATTTTGTATACACTTATTCTGCCTACAATTCTAACAACTATTCTAGGCAGTGTGGTTTTCTTCCTTCCAAGCGCAAGCGGAGAAAAAATGGGCTTTTTAGTTACAATTTTATTGGCTCTTGCTGTCAATCTAAATGTGATAGTGAAACATATTCCCATAAGCGGTGTTGACTTTCCTTTGTTGGGAATGTACTTTTTTTCATGCATGGTGATCGTTGGTGTGTGCACTGTAATTTCATCCTTCATTTTGGGAATGAACTTTGTCGACACTGACAACATTCGACCAGTTCCAAAATGGGCTAAACTAATATTTTTTAACTTTTTTTCAGATATCCTTGGTTGTGAAAAGATGAGTCTATGTCATTATTCATTTAGAAATGAAATAAATTTTGATGGACCAAAGTCCTGCATTGGCCTACGAAAAACATTCAGTTATTTTAGAAAGATCTGTATACAATTGTTCCGTTTGTGTAGATGTCAAAAGGAGCCAGCTGCTCCGGAGGAATTACCAATGGAAACATTAAAATCCGTCCCTGATGACGACGAAAAGGCTACAGTAGAGTTTCTTGAAAACATATTAAATCTTCTTCAATCTTATAAAGATAAATTTGAAGAAGAAGATATTGATAGTAAATTGATTGATGAATGGCAGAGACTAGCACGTATTTTCGATCGTTTGTGTCTTATAATATATGTCATATTCCTTTCTGCGATTACAATTTACTTCTTCATTACTGTAACATCAAGTGCTCAATACCAGGATGACATCGCTAAGCTTATAAATGACACTCTTACGAATGTAACCCAGGTTTAACATGAAGCTCTTTTAATAAAAATCATACTGCATTCTGGTAGCTACATAATTTCATTTCTTAATGACAGCATTTTATAGATTCTGTTAAGTGTGTTATTTTATTATGAAATATTGTTATAGAAAATATAAAATTTTTAAATAATTATTTGATTTTTGAGCCAATAGCATTGTGAATATAAATATTAAAATGTAATGTAGTTTTTCTGTTGTTAGGAGTATAAAACTGAAAACATAAGTTCAGCCTCTACAAACAACACGTCACAAAGAGGAAGCCATACTTACATAATAGAGGATTTCCATCAAATTTTTATATATGCGAAAAGCATATTTCATATGAGTTTGAAGACTTTCATTGATCATATACAACTAAAATGGTTCACATTCAAGTAAATACAAACATTCTTTGTTTATATTCCTGAATATAGACAACCATTCATCGTAAAGTTGTGACATATTTTCTCAATTACTTCCACTAGAGGTAGTAATGGTAAATCAAACGATATATACAAGACTTGACTGAAACAATTTAATTTTCTTAAGCAAACACTCACGAATAGGCCCTCCACGTATTTTTTTAGAAGAACACCCACCCCAAAGACAGTCCATAAATTTTATAATGCAAAGACGAATTCTGAAATGATTTGGTTGAATTGTTTGTCCTACTGCTATTGATAAATTATGTTCTGCATTTCCGTATTTGTTGTCATGACTCCATTTATAGTAAAAAGTGACAATATGAGCTTATCATGGACCCGAAAATTTTGCAATGAATTTCCAAGCCTTAAAGATAGAAACAAATATCTAAAGAAGTAACTAAATGTCTTATAACGTAATATCAAAATATCGGAGAAACGTTTACACGAACAATTATATTTTTGATAGCATTCAATATTAAAAAATACGAATAAATATTGGCTTCGTATTCAGGAGGATTGTTAACACTAAAACGCCGAGGCAGTCATTTTTGGCTTATTGAGAAAAAATTGTTTATGCCACATTTGTTGGTAATTAGTTACATCATATTAATTAAGTGACTAGTTTATTTGTAGCCATAAAACTGTGCAACCACAAACCCAAGGAATCTATCAAGTTTGAGCCCTGCCTTACCTTTTGCGCTTACACAAGTTATTTTTGACTTAATTGTGTTCTCATGTAAAAAATCAAATACATTTTTTAAAATAATTAATTTTTCATGCCTATACATACATTTCAGATAAATTCTGTAAAATAGGACTTCCAGAGTGACTTTTCTGGAAAAGCTGAGGCATTTTCAACACATTATGAATCAGGGAAAGACTTCTCAAACGATAATTTATTTGAGAAAATTTCTTCAGAATATGCAAGGGATGAGTATTTGGAAGATGACTCAAAGATATTTGGAACAGTGACATCTAACAGAAGGCAATTGTGCATTTCTCAATTTGAAAAAAAACATTGCAAAAAAAAATTTTTATCAAACAGATGAAGGCGTCCTTATAACTTCATATCGGTGTAAGATCTCAAGAAAAAAATTTATTGACATTCAATAAACAGCCAGAAGTAAAACGTAGTGGAAGAAAAATGAAACTTCATACCCAAAAGTGCAGCATGAAACAATCTACATGCATGTGGCCAGTTGCAGTTTCTTACAATATGTTAGATTTTTTTTTGCTATGAGGACATGGATTATATAGTGGAAATTTTGATATCCTCAATATCTCAAATATTGTAAGTTTCACATACCTTTTCCCAAAATCAATATATTTCAAGCATGGGTATATTAACTAATTATGTCAAAAAAGCAATGACTGGTCTATGCGTTTAGGGCTATATAAAATTACTGGTACTAGAGTGTTAATTTTTAAATATCAAACACCTAAATTTGACGCCTAGTACATCCAAGAAATTCAGAAAACAGATAATTATATTTGAAATAAAGTTCAGAAGTAGTTTGCAATAAAAACACTGAAAATAGTCAACCATGGATAAAAAATCAATTGCACTAGAGAAAAATCTTCCTACGTATACTAAAACATTATCTTAAGTTTAACTTAGCAGCATTAAGAACACGATGCACCCCTCCTGCAAAAAAATTTAAAGGCGTCATGTTATCTCCTTAAAAATTTTGAATTCGTATTTTGCTAGTTTCTACGATTAGACTTGCATCATGAAGCAGACTATATGTATAAAATTTGACTTTAGTTCTTTTATCTGCTACAAAAACAAATTTTAGCACCTTTTGTCTAATTGCGCTTCCTGCAGTTGCGGGGTTTACGGGTCTTTAGAACTGTTTTATGTATCATTTTATATTGACTGATGATTGCAACTGAACTGACAATGATTTCATGTAATCTATCAAAACTGTTATATAATTATAAATCTAATTTCATAATTAGATTCTAAGGATTTTTTGCAATTGTTTATTAGTCTTGGAATTTTTCCTTAAGTGAATTTATTCCTGAAATTATATTATATTAATTAGTTCTTCTTGCATTACAGTAACCCTCTGATTTTGTTCGGTATAATATAGATTCTAGCATAAAAAGAATCTCATCAATTGGCTTAGGTATAAATATTTACTTAAGCACACGTGGTTATATGTAGATATTGGAGATACATGGATATACATGACATAACATAATTACAATCAACTCAATCTAAGGATTATCATTTGAGATTATATTCAAAATGTCTAGTCGCCATTATAGCCTTATTCTTAGAATGAATCACTCGATTTAGGAGTGAAAACTCAAAGCCTTAATACAATTTATGATTAATGGTTATGGCTTTTATTTCCGAACCATTGTTACGACTCAATTTCAAGAAGAATTTTAAAGAAGAAACCCATAAACGTTACTGAATAATTGAAGGAAATATACCGCGACCACATGCATTGCGGAATTTTCACAGGTAATTAGAGATCGTTAATTATGTATTTAATGTTTTTAAAAGAAACTCAATAGTGCGCATTAGAAGAATACTGCAAACAACCAAAGGCGACATCTGTACACTGAGTGCATTATTGTGACCATTATTTATTGATGCCCACCTGGAGAGGATTTTCGTTGAAGTGCCATAGTATTGACGAACAATGAATTCTTTAATTAGAATATACTGCTGTTTCAGGTAAGTCAGTAATAACCTAATAAATCTAAATTCAATGAATCATTAGCTCTATGCTACTTGACTTAATGTAAGTACATCTTAACAGTTACATGAAATAAAACCTGCAACACTCTATAAATTGCTTAGCTATATGCAATACTCCAGGTAATGTTTATAATTAAACCTTTGTAGGCAAATATGTTTATATTTCATAACTCTCAGTTATAAATCTCAGAATGAGTTGACTAGATTTTAAAGTCTAACAGCTTTTCTTAGATCGGTCAAATTTTAATTCTATAAGTATTATGCAATTAATCTCAACTTCATCTAATATCCTACTTTATGCAAATAACTGTCTCTAGCATATTTATCATATTCAAAGTAAATAACTGAGTAGTATGTACTATGATACTGGATTTACATGGACGAGAGGAATTTTATGGCGTGTTGTGAAATCACTCTTAAATTTGACCAGAATAAAGACACTCGTAGTGTGTGATGTAAAAGTCTTTGATTGCTTCAATAAAAGATTTTTTATCAATTTACTGAAGTTTTTGCATGCATGATAATAACAACTGTATCACCTTAACACTATTGAAGATCATTGGGAACATATTTATCTGTGAAAATGTTGCACTCTTGAAATACATACTTAAAATATTTTTCACAATCGAAGTAAAAGTACAAAATCAGAATATTGCGAACTACTGTTTGAAAATATAAATTCTATGATGACGAGTAACTAAGCAAATTCAATTGCTTTAAAAAAGATGATTAGCTTTGAAAAGAAAATCTCTAGAAATTTCGAAATATTATTTTCACATAGAAACTAAATAACATCGGAAGCAAGCAATATTTCTGTAGTGAGTAATGTAAAGTACATTAAAAATTACACAAAGTTAGTAAGATGCACTTTGAGGGTATATTTTTCAATTTCACGTTTGTTGTTCAAGGGTTTTCCAATCTATACGGGTTTCTTTAACAAGTACTTTCCGAGCCTAAAAATATCCTCGGAGATTATGCATTTAACATCGAATTAAAAATTAAGTCAATGATTTGGTTGATTTGTTTGTCATACTGCTTTTGATAAATTATGTTCTGTAGCTTATTTCTGTATGTACTCTACTTCAAAACCCTTCTTTTTGAGAAAGCAAATTGAAGTACTCTCACACATCAAAAATAATACATTGCTTTTCAATGTAGCCTATTCATTTTTCACTTGTGGCTCCAGAATTAAAAAACTATCTCCTTAAAACTTTCTGTTTCATTAGACGTACCACATGGTTCTATTCTCAGTAAAATTCGTATATGATGCAAGCAGTATTGTGAAACTATCTATTTCCAAAAAGGTTCCTCATGTATATACAGGCATGGAGTTCTGCTATTATACATGGAGGCGAAGCGCTTCCCGGAAAAAGGCTATTGTTGTATTGCGTGCAGAAAATTTGTGCCGCACAAAATCGGATCGACGAAAGATGACAGCCAATTAAATTAATTTAATGGCATTCTTCGGGAAGGAGGTAAATGCCGCTTCGTCTCCATGTATAATAGCAGAACTCCATGATATAGGCAATCTGATTAATAAGACATAACCTAATCAATGTTAAACGTCACTACCACATCAACGACATTAAATGCTGTTTCCCTCTTATCACACATTTCGTTTTTCTTGATATAGTTTTAGTTATCAATCGGCTCAGGCGTCTAAATATTCCGGTAGCTGGCTGACCTAAAATATGTTGGCGGCGGCTCAGCCGGCTTTACAGACCCCATGTTGTATGCTGATGATTCATATATATTCTTTTCCTCTACTATAATTGTCAAAATTTTGAGTTTTCTGAAATCATCCATCCCAAGTTCCCCAAATCATCACTCAAAATTTGTACTTGTTATTCTTTAATCATATTGCTGTCTGTCTATTCTCTCTTATAGGTTCTCAATGCAGGGCACTCAATCAAACGTCTGCAATTAAGATTGAGAGTCGGAGTTACGCACTAGCCGACAGACTCTAGAAGTGGCCGTTTAATCTTTAGAATCTTCTGGCAACTCCTGACACATAGAACACTGATCTTTGTTGAGTCTGATCAGCAGAGTGAAGGCAAACGCCGAACTTCTGTTGAGAGTGTTACGCCTCTCCCACTTTGGCCAACCATTGCTATTAACGATTGTAACTAAATGAGCGCCTGCTGTAAACTACAAACCGATGTAACACAACAAAGCTGCCTCATACAAGGCACAGCAAACGCCTGCACTTGACCTATCTTGTAAGCCAGAAGAAATAGAGTTATCCTTGACATGCCTGTCCAATAAGACGCACTCATAAAGTAGGCACCAGGAGCAGTATTGCCTACAGTGTTCCCAATGTCAACGTCTGCACAAATTAAACAATGCTGCCTTCTGTTCTACTGCTCCTCCCCACTTTGGTACACCCAACTCCTCCAAGTATCTCTTATGCTTCTTACTTACTGCTCCTAGGGCTCCTACTACTACCGGGACTACTTTAACATTCTTCAATTTCCACAGCCTTTCTATTTCCTCTGCCAACTCCCTGTACTTGTCTACCTTCTCTTTCTCCTTGCTTTCTACATTCCTGTCCTTTGGTACTGCTATGTCTATCACTGTTCCCAATCTTTTCTCTTTGTCTACTACTACTATGTCTGGCATCCGCGTTTCTATCATCTTGCTTGTCTGTATGTTGAAGTCCCACAGTATCTTAACCTTCTCATTTTCTATGACGCCCTGTGGCTTGTGTTCATACCACTTGTCTCCTGCTTCTAACCCATGCTGCCTG
>CABFPE010000006.1:2047772-2068094 GCA_900660155.1 Hofstenia miamia | reverse complement strand
CTCTTCATTTTCTTTTTGCTTCGTCTGTTCAGCTCTTCTTTTTCCCTTATTCTCATCCAGCTTCAACTTTCTGACCTGACCTGCAAGCCTCTGCTCTGTAACTTCTAATCCTGTTATTCTTTTTTCCATTCTTCCAACATTCTCTTCCTATAACCCCTTTCATCGGGTCTGCTTCTTCTGTAACACTCCAATGCTATCCTGTTCTGCTCATCTGTCCACTTGTGCCGTTGTCCATTGGTCTGTGGGGATCCTATACTGCTACTTCTCGAGTCCACACACCCGATTGTGGAGTCCGCCTGTTGACCGGAGATTCTTCACACCCTCTGACCATTTAAGGCCTGCCGGAAACTGAGGGCCTTTTCTTTTCGTTGCACTTTCATTGAAGGTAGGCTCGGGGGCGGCCTTGAACCAGGGTCCTCGCGGTCGCAGTTCAGCCTTTTACCCATTGGCCACTAGGGCCCATTATTATTATTATTATTATTATTATTATTATTATTATTATTATTATTATTATTATTGTTATTATTTTAGATTGAGCACAAGTAGTAAAAAGACTGCTTAATAATGGAAACTCATTAGGAAACTTAAAACATTCGGAATATTTTAAAGGTATTTAAATTTATGAAAACATACAATTAATAAAAATGGCCTTAAAACACATCCTTCTGGTACTCTATATGGAACAGACTGTATGTCCGATAAAACAAAATTGACTTTGGTAAGCTGAGATCTATTTTCAAGGTAAGAAATGAACAATTTTAGAAATAATTCACTGAAACACTAGTATATTACGATAATATTATAATATGTCATAATTCTATCAGGCATTATTGGGCTGGTATAGCATATGTGCTTTGATTTGGATTCCCGATGGTTGCCAAATACGGCGACCTGGTAAGCTCGGGCAATAATAGTTGGGTCATATCTGCTAATACTAATAATAACAAAAGTTAAAGAAATTTGTAATAAGAGTCAAAGCAATATATTTTCTAAAAGATACAATTAAACTACAAACTAAATATGTAATAATTATAACTTTGTGTGTGCCTATCTATGTGGTGAGCTCAGTGTAAAAAATCAGTAAAGGTGTTTAGCATGTTTGTGTCTCCGATTGTATTTTGACGGTGTAAAAGTAAAATTTTTAATTATTTTCTAAATTTTTTGCAATTTTTTTAATAGAAATTTATCAAATTTTAAATCTTTGTCAATATCAACACCTAAATATGTAACCATGATCACTTTGTTTTATTAGAACACTGTTAGCAATTATATTGATCTTGTTTGTTATTTATTTCACGGAATTGGGGAAAATACAATGAATTGAATTTTTTCAATATTAATTTTTAATTGATTGCATTAGAAATTACTAGAAATATTTTCAATATCACTTTGTAAATGGTTTGTGGCCCTAATTCCATCATTATCTGTATTTATGAGGCAAGTATCATCAGCAAGTTGATGTATTTCACTATGATTTACATGCTTAATTATGTCATTTACACACATTGCAAATAAAATACGTGTCTTGAGTCACTCTGCGATCGGTTTTAGCCTATACGGTATAATCAGATTTCATATTATTCATTAAAACACGCTGTTTCTATTTTCTAAAAAACTCATAAGTAACTTCATTGAATTTTGTTTAAATACACAATTTTTAAGTTTAATCGCCAAAATGTCAAAATTCATTGAATTAAAAGTTTTGCTTAAGTCTAGAAGGGATTTACTTTGAGATTTATTTGAGGATATTTTCTCAGTAATTGTACTATGCTTAGTGCGGAAACCATATTGTTTAGATGAGTTATTGAAATTTGCCTATAATTTTTAGCAATGAGAGAATCTCCATTTTTATTCAAATGTGTTATATCTGACTTTTTCATTACTCCAGAAATTCGTAATCAACTACACGCTGATCAAATGCAAATGATAGAAGGTCGCCAAATATATGAATTTTTTTTTAAATAAAGTATGGTAAATGAATGGAGCCTGAAGATTTATTAGCGTTTAAATTTTGTACAATAGTTTCTAATTCTCTTAAGGTAGATACCCTAAATTGAAACGTTGACTTACAATTTGATTACCTAAATTCTGATAATGCAGCTAAGTTTTTGGAAAATTGAAGTTAACTAATTCTTTAAATGTCTGGTTTAAATGACTTAGTATCCATTTTATCGGTGATTTTTTATTATCAATATAAATTTCTGAAATATCACTAATAATAATAAATGTTATTATTATGAATTTTATCTTTAAAGGTAATAGCAAAACAATAACAAAATAATTCTAAAGAAACTTAAGCTTTTTGTGACATTTTCTTAATAGGAAGAGTGCATTACAGAAGCATACAAAGCATTTGGAAGAAAAGTTAACATGCTAGATTTAAATTTAAAATGCCGTGACCAAAGATCCATATCTAAATTTTGACATATGAAATTAGCTAGAGGATTGTGGCGAAGAAAGTAATTATGGAGTGGTTTTCACTTATGAATTGATGGAAACTTAGTAGTTAGAATTCAAGGTTTTCGTGGAAAATAATCAGTATTCATTAACATCAAAGTCATAGTTGCCAATACCTAATATTTTATCCCAAATATGATCAAGATATTTAAAGTATGACTTATTTCAATACGCTTGGGTCGAATGAGATGAGTTTCAAATAAAGAATTTGAAGAGTATGCCCAACAAAGATCACAATGTATTATGCTGTCAATGTTTTAGTTAGTTAAAGAATCACGCACTGAGATGCATAATTTAGAGATGACAAGCAGTATGATTTAAAAGTTAGCATTTGCTTGAATCGTGAGTGCATTTGTGTATAACAGATTTCAGATAAAACAGAGAAGATGAGGAATTTTCAATTTTTTTAAAGAAATATGCGATTTCCAAGATAAACAAATAACAACTCTTAAATCAGTTACTTTATTTTTGAGAAGTAGAAAGTGTATAATAGGAGGCCTAGGATTACGTGAAGAGTGTTTTGAAGTAATGAAAGAAATATGGTTGGTAAAAGACCATTATAATTCATCGTCACAAGAAATTTGCAGGTTGTTTATGTTTGTAGAAAGAGGGATTATCCTCACCATATATCTTGCAAATGGAATTGTTTTTAAGAAATACAGTTAATGGAATCCCCAATGAATATTTGAAAAGGAAGAAGCTCGAGAATGAAGCCTTCAGTTACACCACTTGAGAACCAATTGGAAAAATAACTAGAATTAAGATTAAAAAAATAAAAATAAAAACTTAAATTTCCTATGTTGGGGATAAGAAAAGACTGAGGCTTTACTAAGATCTATGTCCATGTATGAGAAACAGATTATTTTGTCATTTTGAAACCAAAATCAAGAGATTTTTGAATCGAAATAAGCACTAGATTTACCGGATATAAATTCAAATTGAAATAGTGCCAAAAATCGCGAATTATAGGATAACTAGCTTTGAAGATATTTTTTTCAAAAATTAATGAAAGATGAGAGAGGATAGAGATTAGACAATAAGTAGAGCATAAGGGCTTATTATTGATAGTAAGTAGATTAATTACATAAGTAAAATTTATACTACGATTTATGCGAGTTTCAGATAAATGGCGCAATTTCTATTTCTCATATACATGAGCCGAAAATTTATTCCCAAAACTGGCTCGCCCCACGAAACTTTGCCCTGCTCAAATCCGAATAGCGCCATTTAAACTAATTCCCATTTTAGTGCCATTGAGCCTAACGTTAGAAACGTATTATCTAATTTACACATCGGAATTAAAAAACTTTAACTGTGTTTTTGAAGATTATATGATACTAATGCAAAAGTTTATTTTTCTACACATTGTTTCTAAATTATATAACATTCACTTCATTCGGGTAATAGCGGGTGCTATTGCGTGATAGCCCGTTTTTTATAATACCTCAGCCAAAGCTAAGAAACTAACCTCCGTAACTTGGATTATTAAGTTATATATCGATTTAATTATTAAAGCTATGCTATCAGTATAAGTGGTAGTTTGAAAGCTATATACCGGTACATGTAAGAAATCGAAACGCATCTTGCATAGTTCAATTTTATCGCCCCAAAAATCAAATTAACCTCCGTAACGCTTGATTTAACTAGCTTTACCAACATTAGGTACATGTAGACATACTATTTTTGCTTCTGATATTTGTTTTGGGGTAAATGATATCCACAACATTCTTCACAAATGTCATTCATCTGGTCTGCCTGCGTCTGATGGTATTCCTCCTATGACTCTTAGCAAATGTCCAGCAGCATTTGCTCGCCTTTCCAATACCTTTTCTTTGACATTTTCTTTTCCCGAAATTTTCCCTTTCAATGATTGTCTTCATATCTCCTACTTTAAAGTCTTCTCACCTCAAAAAACGGCCGTAACTAGCTATCGACCATTCTCTCTTTTTTCTCAAGATCTTTTTTGTCCTTGAGCACTCTTTATTCAGATATTTCTTGCCCGTATCAAGCCTCTTCTTTCATATTCGACAATTACTCACCTTATTTGTCCCTTTAACACCATACAAAATTTCAAAAAATTCCTCAGCTGCTTAAGTTAACGTCTAATTTTTTAGAGAACAAAATGAAATTCTAACTAGTACTTGTAATCTCATGTATTTTCACTTCACATGATCAGGCATATTTTTCATATACTTTGTTTTTTTTAAATACATTTCTGTATTTGAATTTTCTTGCGTTTTAGTGCTTACTAAGCGCTTATAAAGAATAAGGTGTGATAATATCTTTGTATTGAACACCACAAAAGGGCAATAAAACAATGCCTTCCTTAAAAACCTATTTACTAAAAAAATATGTCACTAATGCGTATAATCATGGGAAAACAAAAAGTATGCAAACAGTTCAAATGTTTGCGAATGCTTTATTCCGAATATTCGAATAGTTTTTACTGCTGAATTTTCGACGGTCAACGCTATTTTTTTTATTAAAAGACTTCCTAAAAGAAAGTTACAAATAAATAAAAATTATGTACAAAATATATAAGAGTTCTTTTCTTTATAAGATGAAAAGAACGACGATTAGTAATGATGTAATATTTCGAGAAATAATTCCAAAAAAATGATTTTATTATAGCTTTCGAAATCTTTTTTGGACAATCGAATAGATCAATCTCAGTATGGAAAAGCACATAATTTGCTACTTTAACAATTCTGTGGAAAAATAAATTACTTGTAGATTTTTTATTCAGATATTTTGACGTGAAAAGTGTTTTGGTTGATCTTCTTGTTGAAGTGCGAGGTATGAAAATGTCGATGAAATCTTTATAATTTAAATCTACTTTATGGTTTAATAGTTTGTTGAGGTAAAGCAGATCTGAAATTTCTAAATACAAAGAAATATGCAATATTTTCAGTTTTAATAGTCTTTCCTTATAATTTCTAAGTGGTAATATCCATTTTGTACACGTTATATATGTGTATTTTTGTTCGAAGATTGGTATTAAAAGGAATATGACGTTTAAGATAAAGGAATGTATAATTAGCTGCTTTAATTTTGTTAGCGATATGGCTGTTCTATGCCAGATTTTTGGTGATTTAAGCTCCAAGGTCCTTAACAGAATCTGGCGAATTTATAGTATTTTCCATTATTTGAATCGAGCTTGAATCTTGTAAAGAAAATAATTGAAATTTATTAACATTGAACTTCATTTCATTATTATAGGCCCAATTTTGAATTAATGATAGAGATGTAGAGCACAATTTAATATCATCTGTGAAAAGGTACGGAATAGCATTTAAATAAATCAGATTTAAAATTTCTAAATACAAAGAAACAGGCAATATANTTTTTCCATTATTTGAATCGAGCTTGAATCTTGTAAAGAAAATAATTGAAATTTATTAACATTGAACTTCATTTCATTATTATAGGCCCAATTTTGAATTAATGATAGAGATGTAGAGCACAATTTAATATCATCTGTGAAAAGGTACGGAATAGCATTTAAATAAATCAGATTTAAAATTTCTAAATACAAAGAAACAGGCAATATATTCAGTTTATTTTCCATTATTTGAATCGAGCTTGAATCTTGTAAAGAAAATAATTGAAATTTATTAACATTGAACTTCATTTCATTATTATAGGCCCAATTTTGAATTAATGATAGAGATGTAGAGCACAATTTAATATCATCTGCAAAAAGGTAAGGAATAGTATTTAAAAAATCAGATTTAAAATTTCATTGATATAAGCGATAAATAGTAAGGGGCTCAATATAGACCCTTGTAGAACTCTACTTGGAACATTTCAATAATTAGATGGTACTCCATCAACAATAACTTTTTGCTTACGTTCAGATAAATAAGATGATAGCAATTTTATCAAATTTATTGGGATATTGAACGCGTTAAGTTTTTGGAGAAATTTGTAATGATTTACTTTGTCAAAAGCCTTAGCGAAGTCAATGTACGAAACAAATGCGGGAGAATTTTCATCCCATGCTGAGTAAAGTTTTTCAATGTGCTTCAATAGTTGTGTTATTGTAGATCGGCTTTTGAAGAAACCATGCTGAGAAGAAGAAATAAATTCAATGATGATAAAAGATAAAATATCATAAGTAATCTTTTCAAAGGGAATGATAGTTTAGGTAGAATACTGATATCGAGGTAATTAGTAATGATATTTGTAGATCCTGACTTATGAATTTGAATTATATTAATCAACTTCCATTCAGATGGATAAACACAAGTAAATTTTGCGGATTGAAACAACTTTAACACATGTAGAGCAAGCAAATTAGCATAGTTGTGTAAAAAATGTCCAGGAAGGTTGTCTGTACCACATCCATGAGGCGTTATTGATTTCAAAGAGTTAATTACATTAATGAGAGATAGTTCTACAAAATAAGTTTGAGAAGAAGATCCAGTAGATCTGTATACATTATCATCCATTTGAGAAGAATAAAGCGAATGAAAGTAATAACTAAATAATTCTGCACATTTAAATGCATTGCATGATTGCTTACCATTTAATTCCATTGGAAGTGGGAGACATTTCGAGGAAAGCGTTCTTAATAATTTATAGCATTGATTAATATCACCAAGTGAAAAAGATTATATATATATATATATATATTCTATAGATTTATAAAGTTCACTAGTTACATAGTTTTAATTGTTCAAATTAACTAATGAATTTTTAAGAATGTATTTCCTTCCAGCAGTGTTTGTTCTGTTCAATACGTGCATTGAATGAGAGCTCATATAAGCTGGAGTTGTTTTCCTTTTTAAGCGCTTTCTTGGAATATACATAGATATTATAGAAAATAGATCTTGATACCATAGGTGCTTTGCTATATTTTGATGTGGGGGGGGCTCTATAGAATTTACTAAAGAAGTTATTTCAAAATTTTAACAAAAATAATGCAATTGGTGGGATACACAATTGACAAGAATTAATAATAATGCTGAGCAGTTGTGTTATTTTCATGTTGCTAGCAACACAAATAAAATTTATTTTGTTTTGATATTTTAAGTCATGTTCCATTTTTACAGTATAGGATATGTACACAAAAAAAGCTTGAAGGCCACACAATAACCACTTCATAAATAAATTGAATAAAACACAATACATGTGTTAATATCAAGAAACATATTCTGGGGACCATCACTATCTTGTAAATACATGTAAACACAAATATAGCAAATTAGACATGCAAGTTTAGAAACTGAAGTTTATTCGTCAATAATTAAAGATATTTTTGATTGTTTTTCAATTATTATTTTGCAAAGCTTTTTCCACATCGATTTTGCAATACAATTCACCATTGAAGCACAACTGCGGCGAGAATGCAAAATAATGCCCATATCACACCCGTTCTTTGATAGGAGATCAATTCATATGGAGAGTGTGACGAAATGGCAGTGATTAATATTATTTTATTTCGTTTAATTTGCAGTTTGCATGTATAATGGCAGGAAACCTAAAACGTTCAGTAATTAAACATATAGTTAAAATTACATGTAGGTTAACCAACTTTTCTAATAAGCATTTACAAACCTTACTTTAAATTATGTATAAGTGAATTGTAAATAAACTAACAAATTTGCAAACTGAATGGAAAGCTAGCGCCGTCCTTGGAGCACATGATTTTTTAAGTAGCCCCCTTCCAAAGCACCTCTGCTTGATACCAATATTTTATAAATTTTGGGTCATCTAGTGGAAGCTTAAATGAGAATAAAGACATTGCTAATGCTAATTGTAATTTTTGCTTGTTTGCTGAAAAGAATGAAAATGGAGAGTCATTATAGGTTGTATATAAGTCATGCAGCTGGAATTTACTATTGCCTACATCTAGACTAAAATAAATAATTGAATGATCCCAGAAACTTTCTGTTAGACTGATAACTTTCAGTATAGATACTATATCTTTGTTGCATAATATGGCGTCTAGAATAATATAATTGACATGAGTAGAGAAGTCAATAAATTGAGCAAACCAGTTTCAATAAAATAATCGAGTAATTGAGAGTCAAATTGGTAAATGGAACTCATTTGTATCCAATCAGCATCAGGAAAATTTAAATCGCCATTTAGCAAAATCATTGATTTATCTAAAGGTATAGAATATTGGTTAAGATATGATTCAAATTTTCTCTTAATGTGATTAAGTGACCTTAATGTGGTGACCCTAACAACCACCATGATTTTTTATGCTTTTACGAGAAATGCTTGCTGCTAATATATAAGATGGGTCTAGAAAAATATTTTCAGACTCATAATGGTCAAACCAAGTTTCGGTGACTATAATTATTTCACTTTAGGATGACATCACGTGTGAATAAAATTTGAGGCGTCTATCAGCAATCAGCAAGCTTTGTGCATTTACATATAATAGGTTTAGTCTGATTTCATTATGATAATCTAGTCAGTCCACTTGAATAGGAACTTCAATCCGATCTTTGAGCAGTCTTAAGTTTTTGATTCGAAGAGCAGATTTTTCAATACCCGATTTAATTAGTTCATATCTTTTTTTAAGGATATGTTTTCAAGATTTCTATCTTCTGGGCTAAGTTCTCCTTTAATATAAATGCGTAGTGGGGAATAATGAACAAGTGTTGGAGCACTAGAAAAAATCAGACGTCTTGTCCAGATATTGCCAACATCAACAAGAACGGGTCTTCCTTTATCATTAGAAAATTTTCCAAGTCTATTAGTATTTAGAATACAAGAAAATCAATACTTAGACAGTTAAAAATATTTTTATATCATTTTTATCATGAATTAAAGAATTGTTACCTTTTTCTGCCTCTGGGATGCCATAAATAATTATTATTTTTTGATGTTCAGGATAAACCAAATTTGAGTGAAGAGAACAATTCATTTTGCATTAGAAGAGGAACTTACATTGTTGAGCTTTTCTAGTGTCACTTTTATCTCTTCATTAAATATCTCAAAATTTTCTTCTAGCTTACGTAGATTTAAGCGTTTTTTATTGATTTCTTTGCAGGTGTTTTTTTAAGTTATAATTCATTTCTTTAACAGAATCTTTTAAAAGGTTTTCTAAGTTAGACACTTTTTTCACAATGCCATTACCTAAGGCTTTGCTTAATAGAAGTATATCTCGGTTTCCATTATCAACACATTTTGAGCAAAGAGTAATAAAATAAAATGTTTTTCATAATGTTGGATAGCCTCAAGGCATTTAGTAGGAAGGCCAGTGCACTTTTGAGATAGATGCAACATAATATGGCAATAGGCACTTTCAAATTTTTTATTATCATCATCAATAAATGCATCAATTAATCTCGAGCAGATAAATCATTCTTTTGGAATGTAAAATTCTTATCTTTCATTTGAAGTAAAATTTATTTTGAAAGTTTTTCTATAACATTTTTGAAGAAGTAGTAGTGATTGGTGATATAGGTTTAGAGGTCTGAGGTATTTGTGTAAACGATTCCTATACCTTGACTTGGAGCATACTTGTCCTGATTGACATTTGCTTTATTTCGTATGATATATATTTATTTTGTCAATAAATCTTGAAATCCTGCCAAAATGAACAATGGGTCAATTTTAATAAAGCTTCCATTGACTACCTGACAAGGTAAGCTGTGTTTTATTGAATTTTGCTTAGCTCTACTTATTAGCTTTTTGCGATATTAGCAAACATAACGATGTAAAATTATAATTTATAAATTTACCCTTTGAAAATAAATTCAATTATTACAAATGCGAAAAGATTTGACCTGAAGTAATTAAATACGTTATTTAACTTATGAAATGTAGATAAATTTGGATGATTTCTTCAACCTATTTCTTGTTTTTATGTTGTAGTTCCCCGCTTCAGCTAACTTAAATTTTGAAATATGTGAATCTCAATAATGTAGCATTAACTTATGTCAATTTGTCTAGCAAACACTTTTTTAAATTTCGTCCTCCAAATAATAAATAACTATTCTAGCCTAAAAATATTCTAACCTTTAAAATGTTAATTTTTAATTTTAAATAACTGAAATGTTATGTTGAAAAACGAGAGAAGCTTTTTGAATTGTAAGAAAANAGGTAAGCTGTGTTTTATTGAATTTTGCTTAGCTCTACTTATTAGCTTTTTGCGATATTAGCAAACATAACGATGTAAAATTATAATTTATAAATTTACCCTTTGAAAATAAATTCAATTATTACAAATGCGAAAAGATTTGACCTGAAGTAATTAAATACGTTATTTAACTTATGAAATGTAGATAAATTTGGATAATTTCTTCAACTTATTTCTTGTTTTTATGTTGTAGTTCCCCGCTTCAGCTAACTTAAATTTTGAAATATGTGAATCTCAATAATGTAGCATTAACTTATGTCAATTTGTCTAGCAAACACTTTTTTAAATTTCGTCCTCCAAATAATAAATAACTATTCTAGCCTAAAAATATTCTAACCTTTAAAATGTTAATTTTTAATTTTAAATAACTGAAATGTTATGTTGAAAAACGAGAGAAGCTTTTTGAATTGTAAGAAAATAGAAACATTTTATACAATGACATTTATGTGCAGGGCTGCACAATTGGCACATGTATTTTTCTAGTGTTTCATATGTAGTAGAATGTTCACCTTTGAGACACGATGCAGTGGAAGATTCTAATTGGAGTTTATTTAATTGTATTATTGAAATAGAGGAAGGTACTGTTACATACAGTTACGAGGTCCAAATGCAATAACAACTAGAGAAGCGGTACTGAAGACATCGTTTTGTGAACCTAAGAACGAACCTAATAACCTAGTGAGCCTAGGTCTTGGCTCATTAGGTTTTGATAAGACACAGCTTTGCATGGTACATGTAAAATCCTTACAACTACTCACCTATTACTAATACTAGAGATGATTTGAAACAGTCTGTTTTGGTTGCCTCTAGTCTCTTGTATCGAAGTGATGCTCTATTAGTTACACAACTAATAAAACATAAAAGTAATAAAATGAAATACTTAAATATATAAATTAAAGGGGTCTTTTCACGAAATATTGTTGTTTGCTAAAAGCTTAGCTAAAGATATTCTTAGAGATTGTTATAAAAAAGCAAGAAAGCGACTTAAGCAAAGGGTTGCTTAACTTATATTAAATTCTGCGGAAAAGTCATTTTACAAAAAATTTAACAATATTAAAATGGTCAAATGAATATCTTGTGTGTGTGTGTGATAGATAAAAGCATACATAAACAGCTAACAAATTTAAATTCAGGAGTCAAGCGACCAATGAAATTCAATATTAGTAAGCAAAAACTCAAGTAAACAAAATACCACCGAAATTATCTAATAAATGACATTTCCAACGAAAAAGAAATTTAAAGTTTGTAATTTGATTTTGTCACATTATGTTTCTTTGCAAAAACTAAATATTTCCATCTTTGCTGATTTTGTAGTTTTTAGCTGACGATATCATTTCAAACTTGAAAGAGCCAAAGCAAGCAGCTTTAAAGAGGGTTCAAAGTGGACGATCCTTTCGGCATGCTATTTAACCTTTCTAAGATGTAGATAAAGGTATTGAATATATTAAAATATACATTATTGATGAAGTTGGAATTAGAAACTTACAACATCAATAACTTTCAGCGTTATGGCCTGTTTAAACTTTTATGAATTCCCATTTTAAATTTGCAAATTTATATTGAAAAATTAAAAATACAATATTTAAACATAGAAAATTAAATATATTTTTCGCTAGATGGCGTTAAAACATTATATATATATATATATATATATATATATATATATATATATATATGTATGTATATGATATTTTAGCAAATTTATAATTAGATGGATGTATACATGGAAGAATTCTTTAGGCCTAATTGTGAATTTTCAAAATGCTTCATACAAGACCGATTACTTCATCACCAACAAGAAGAAAAAAGTCTTCTAGTTCAAGCAGGTAAATTGAGCCATAAGTATTGTCTAAAATCAATCAATAGACTGGGAGTTTTATCCAACATTCAATTTCGATCATATAAACCTTCTAATATCAACCATTGAATGAAAAGATATCATCAGAATCAGATTTAAAATTACTTCAGCATTGGTGAAAATTTTAAGATTAAAATTCATACTGGCACATAGAACAATATCGCTTGGCATTCCTGACTGAATAACATTATCATATTATATCTTAGAATACATGCTTAAAAATGCAACGAATCAAATAATAAGCCTGTCATATCAAAACCCACGACACATTTATTTAATATTGACTAGCATTACTGAATAGGTCACACTCACGTGTAAATGCCAAAATGAATTGAAAAGTATATTGAGTCATATACACACATGCTAGGTTTGAATCTTTCTATGAGTTTGTGCATGGATGTTTTAATCTTTGTGTGCAAATCTTGCTAAATTAACTTGTATACATTTTTAGTTTCTTTCCCACGAACTGACTAGCATGATTAAATATCTTCACTTAAAATAAAAGAATAAATTTCCATATTGTATTTTTTGTGCAAACAACTGTTTCTTATCAGTAAGCAAAGAGGTCTTTCGTTGCATTTATACGGCCCGTTTCCACCGGTAATGCCTTAAAAATAGACATTTACTGACCAAGTTTATTCCATTTTTGTTTTGCGATTTTGAGCTAGATAAGAATAGGTTCTGAGTTAAAAATGAATGAAAACTCCAAATTCATTGAATTTTAAGCATAATTTTATAAAAATGCAAAAATATCGATGTATACATTAAATACTTGTTCTAAATTATATTCTGCCTTGCAACTTAAGTACGTATATTTGAAAGAATTGTGGAAATGCCGCTCACTTTGAAAAACAATTGAAGTTGTTCTAATGTCATTAAGTGATAGTGTATACCCATGCTTTAATTTTTTTGCAAAGTAACCACGCAATCTTTAGCAGATTCCTTTAATGTCAGCATGCTTATATTCGATGCAAATTAATGATGTATGATTTATAATTTTGAATTCGTGCAGATTTAGACAATATCTAATGGTTGACACCTAAAACTAGACTAACCATATACACATAACTTCAACCCTAAGGTAAATGTAGAAATCCTAGACTGAATTTAATTTATTCCCTTCAGATTTTATAAAGCTGTTGACACATTCATTTGTGTATTAGATATCTGAGGGCAGGGTAGGGTAAATAACAATAATGCATGCGGAGTCCACAACTACATTTTATTAATTTAAAAATATTAGATAAATTGAAATTTCTTAGTCAATGAGAAACTACCAGACAATTGGCAAGTAAATCAAAATTTGTTAAAAATGTTTAGTTTAGCATTTAATATTTCATATCAGCTTGTTTCATGAAATAACTTTAATGTTTAAGCATTACCAAATTTGCAGTACTACAAAGTCAATAACGTGAATCCTTAATCAATTTCTAATGGTAACAATAAAAAGAAATATTTAATGCAAGTCATTTAGTCTGTAGTTAAAAATATACTGCTTGAATTTCATTAATACACTTGATGAAAAGTCGAAATAATCCTGCAGGTAAAACTATTTGACATATCCTCTTTTCTTGGTTTAATGCTCCCAAAACGAGAATCAATTTCGTAGACAAAATAAGTACAATGCTCTGCAGGCACCTGTTTAATCGAGACTCTTTCATAGACTAATTGTCACTAATGATATTTTCTACACCTGTTTCTGACTTTCCATTTTCTTTGTAGCTCCAACGTAAGAATGGCGTTTAGAAAACAAAAGTTGACTTTAGGAACTGCTGTCACAAGGTAAGACATTTAACATATAGATCATGTAGGATTAGATTCTGATGCGATTTTGTTAAATTAAAATTATTTTTAAAAACAACTATTACAATGTTTTGGAAAACCGCATAAATATTCCTTGGTGTAGGGAATGCACCCTAGTTTGTTACACAAGCTTTGAAATGAGATTTTTAAAGTCTAATTTTAGTTGGTCTGAACGAACAACTTTAGTCTAGATAATTACTCCAGATTTTAGTGGGTGAACTCGGATCCTAAACGAACTACAAAAGTTGGGCTTTATATTTCTGTGGGTAATTCTCGAGGTATTGCATTGTATAAATGGTATATGGAAGTGTCAAAACAATAGAAAATATGATTTCAGAATTTTGCAAACCCTATTCTTTGTTTTGGCTAAAGCAATATTTTTTCTGTACATCAAATTTAAAGCATTTAATTATGTACTCCAATTGCTAAAAATTTTTCTCAAACCTTAAAATAATTTATTGGCTTAATTTGCAAAATGTGAAGTAACGCATTTTAAAATAGGTTTGTTTTCGGGTGATGCATTTATTGTTTAGTATGAACCTCATTAAATATATTTAATTATTAATATATAAGTCTTTATACGTACATATTTCCAATTCCGAGACTCTGATGGCATCGGGTCTTCTGTACTCTAATCAAACTAATGTTTCTAAAGGATAAAATATTCTTAAGCAATCTATCATGATGCAGCATTTTGCTTTGCAAGAGTTTTTAAATTGACCGCACCATTGTATCACACAGTTTTAGCAATTTGGCGATTCCCAATTTTTCATATCAAATATTTAGAGATGTGTTACTCTTTTATCTGATCAACTTCTTTAATATATATTCGATGTCTGAGATTTAGGAATGAATGAAATAACTGCGGATAACATCTGCAATATACAATATACAGGCCTTTATACAAAATCTTAAATATTTACAGAGCTCTGGATAAAAAAACACTAGATGGTATTGTAGCGAGCTAAAATACTTAAGATTCCTATATAAGAATTTAAAAGGCTGTTCCGAATGCGGAATGTAATTTTTTTTGCAAAAATTGAATTATTTTAGCCATCCATTTAAAAGTGCGCCGGATGGAATGGAAAAAGGATAATATCGATACATATAAATGTATAATTCTTACATACATTTTTAGCTTTATAAGGAAAGCAGATATTTTTAAAATCCCTTATTTTATAGTTTTACATGCTGCAAACTATGCCTGCACAAAAATAATCGAATAAATCTAAGGAAAAATATATTGATATTAAATATGAAGTGGCACTAAGTACCGACTTTAATTTCGCGCTGAATGATTCAAATATCTGCTATAATAGCTTAAAGCACAGTTGTTTGAAAAACATAGTGATTCGTGTCCTTACGATTTTGTGCAAGAATCCAATACATTGCAAATTTTTGTGAGGCGAATTTCATTTTCACTCAATGTTATTAGGTATATTAGGCAATTTATATCCGTCATTTTTAGCTCAATGAATGCTAAGAACTAAAACTTTATTGTTTATTCGGATAACGGACGGTCTTGCAATTATTAATACAGAAGCGAAAATAGCTTCTGTAGCTTTTCATACATACATAATATCAAAAATCACTCAAACTGGTTGATCCCACAATACACTGCAAATATCTTTTCCTCACCCTCATTCGCTGGTTGTTTCATAGCATGCCAATAGGCTCAAATACACGGCATTCTAAAATAATCAACTTCTCATAATTCATTAGAAATATTGAGAAAGGGTCTCTAATTCAGGCCTCACTTACGAAATATATTTAATTTAAACTCAATTCCATAGGATATGACATTTATCTTGTGGCTTTAATACAATTAAATATATCTGGGTTAGTTTATCCACAATTCGAGCTGTAGTTGGAATTGAATCTAAATTTTACTATCTCAGTCATAATTTATCTAATCATGAAATGAGATTCGAAAAAATCCAATGTATTTCTAAGTAAAAGTTTGTTCAGAAACATTTAGTATATTTTTCAAAAGCAGATTTGGAAAATTCCAATCTCTAAAACTGACAACATTCTTAGGACACCCAGATGTGTTACAATGAGAACCTCATCAACCATAGTTATTTTTTATATTTTTAGACTAAGCACAATTTAATCCTATTAGCGTCACAAAATGCCAGACAGAAGCACACTGTCTACGTTGCATTTATTGTTCTATTGTAAGTCCTTTGACAGGCTTACCTCGTCAATTTCTATTCATATTCATTATAAATTCAAACAGTTCTAATTTGATATTTGCATAGGTTTATTAATTAACATTTACAGATATCTTTTTACTCTAATAGATAAGAATTGTGTATTTCCTGATACTTATTTTGTTCAATGTCTACACAATATCGCTGCATTAATATTAGTGCTGAAATTCTGAATACATTTATTGTATTTGTTTCGTATTTATTAGCACTTAATTGCGGATTTTACTGTAATCAGTTCATCGTCACCTGGACAACAAGATGTCCCTTCTAACACGCTTTGCTTGTAACGCATTCTAATGCTATGACACTAAATCGTTAACTGGACAGTGTTTTAGTAAATTATTAAATTAAATACAACAAACATAGAGGTACGTTTATAATGCGTTCTTTCTGATGTTAATCTTAGAACGATCCTTTTAAATTCTCTAATTTCTTTTTTTGAAAATAACTCGGAATGTTTCTATAGCAGTTTTATAAATGTATTAAGTGAATTTTAGTTGATGTACTTTCTTACTAAAGCTTTAATATCTGCCATTGTTAATTAAGCATTCATTTAAATGTCTTTCCGAAGATATTAATCGAATACAACATATAGATCGGATCAATAACAAGTTTTGATTTAAGTTGTATTCACTAAATTCATTCATTATATCTGGATAACTTGAATGTTGCTAACTGTTTTGTCCACTTTAATGTAGTTTTTATCAAACCTCATTACATACTTTCTTAATGCTCATTTGAATTTTTTTTCTATGTTTTGGCATTTCATTTCAGCGTTTTTGTTATTGATTTAGCATGAATGACATGTTAGCATCTTTGATATCTTTGCCTGAAAGTATAGAATAAATAAAAATGCAGAATAAATACTATCTTATGTTGTGGCATCAGGCTCTGTTTGACAGCACACTGGAAATGGGTTGTTGATTCTGATGAAGATAAAACTTGACATTCAAATAGAAATTCTAGTCAATTGCATAGAAATGATTTTCTAATAAACACTATCTCTCAAAAATGTACAGCAAAGATAGAAAAGGATGGGGAGTACAATAAGTTTATATACAAAAAACAACATACTTTTACATCAATAATTGTAATTTAATGTTATTTACAGCATTTCGCTTCGCATGAAGATGGGTAAAAAGACTGACAAGGGAAAAGACAAGAATGAAAAAAATGAAGACGATCCTTCGAAATCTCCTGGTTAGTCAATAATTAAACATTTGATAAATGTAATGAACTCTTTATTAAGAGACCAATTTTTTGATATTCTGGATATATTGTAAGCATTGTTAATTCTTTAACAATAATTTTTTTAGAATTTTGATATTTTTGTGAATTTCGATATTCGACAATTTGTATGAATAATTTAACTATTAGTCCTGCTTTCAAACATTTTAAAATCGCTTAGTAAAGTGTAGTGTTAAGTGAAAGTTAAATCCGTGGTTTATACGTGTTGAGCCTCTGTTAGCAAAGTGTAGATATATCTGAAGGAGCACATAATTCAAAGAAACTTAAGAAGTAACTTATTTACATTATAATGTGCTTTTCAGCAGAATTGACGCATATCAAGGTGTACATTTGCAAGTTATTAACACCCTTAACACACTGTGCAAGATAAAATTGTGGAGCTGAGATAAGTAAATAAATTGCCGCCATTATTCACTGGAAATACTGATTGTCCTTCTTCTGGCATTCTAGAAGCAATTGTACATTATGAATTAACAGGCAATCTTTTCTCATTTTTCGGATCCACCACTAATGAAAATAATTTACATTTTGTTTAATTAGAACCTTATGTTGCGACTGGCAACTTCGAAGTCGACTTCACTGAATTATGCAAACGGTCAGAATTACTAGAAGCTCCAGCAGTATTACTTCGCCCAAAAATGCCCATTCAAATGATACCAGAAACAAAAGGGGTAATTATGTTTATTAATTTTAAATTCAAGTTGCTATTGTTGAAATTGTTAAGTTAAACTGATTAATTTTAGGGTTGTTAGGAGCATACTTGCCTCAATGCCTTAAATTAAGTTGCAATTCAGTATTTTCACGAGTCATATTTGTAATTTTGTTGAGTAAAAATCAAAATGTCTATACAGTATATTATATTATATCAAAAAATATTGTATTATTTTATTTTATGTTTTTTATGATATGTCAGTTATATCGTCAGATACATTTTATTTGATAAACATATAAGGAACATGAGGTTGAACTTAGAAAAATTTTTCATTACCATAAATACAAAATTGTGATTCATATTGAAAATTTTGACTTTAAAAAACTTTTGCTCATTAAGAATAAAACGCATTTATGTAATTACACTTCGTATTTAGTGGCTAATCATTGATAGATATTTTCTAGCCTTGTGAAAAAGCATATTATAGGATACTATGTATAAATTCATTTTAGAAGAAAGCTTCCCATGTTGTTGAAACAGTAGTACAGGTTTGACTGTTTTCCTTTTAAATGTTTGCTTAACTACCCTTTCCCCATATTAGACTTTAGATTGTTGCTTTAAGTAACCATAGCTGCTTTTACTAACCTTGAGCTTGTTTGCTGTTAACTTTAAATGCAAATTTCTAGACAACTAACATCGTTATAGATATTGAAATGCAGTGTGTAAACCTAAGAATTTGTATTTCACTGCTTATGTTTGATGACATTGTGAACTAGAGTTTAGTAAACCTAGAAAAATACGCTAACTTCAATCATATTTTAAGAGAATATAAAATGAATGTCTTAGTAAGAAGTGCGAAACTGTGGTAGAGGTAATTTAGTTTTCAAATGCTTGATTGCCATAATTTTATTAATGGCAAGCAAAAAAATTGGTGTTATTGATATAAAAATTTAATAAATGTTATTTAGTTTATTTGTTTATCTGCGACCATAGAAATAGTTCTGATGTTATAATGAGAACTACAAATGCCAATACCCAATTATTTTAGAATACAGACGATCCAGATGGTGCAGATAAAGAGCCTCCACCCACTACATATGTTCTTAAAAATAAATTTGAATACCTTAAACCCTCAATTCAAGTGGAGATGGATAACCCAGACAAAAAGTCTACTCTCAACCATGTATACGTTAGAGGTAATAATAGAGGGTATTATTGAAGATAAAAGTTAGAAAGATTACCTAAACAGTCTAAATATAATATATTTTTGAATTGGCTTTTCATTGACTCTTGGCAACAGTATTTTCTCTGAAAGTTTTTATAGTAGTTACTTCTTTCAACTAAAATTTTCCTAAGATATTATTCTCATGCCGATATAAAAACTCAGTAAGATAGTCGTCAAGATATTGTAGAAAATGTTCTAGTTATGTTGTCTATCAACTGAAACTCGTTTTTTGCCGATATAAAAACTCAGTAAGATAGTCGTCAAGATATTGTAGAAAATGTTCTAGTTATGTTGTCTATCAACTGAAACTCGTTTTTTGTATGTTTCCGTTTGTTGCAGAATGCTTTTAGGTTGGAAAATAGATTCGAAGATGATGAATATCTTTCGTCTTTGCTTCCCAGCGTGCGACAGACTGCATACACTTACGTAAGAAAGTGAATATTTTTCAAAGATAAAAAAAATAATGTTTAGGTTTTGGAACGCAGGAATGACAGACGAAACGCTTGAAATTCTGTCAAACTTTTTGCCATCGTGTGAGAACTTAAAGTATGTACTATATATTCAAATTGTTTTATTTTGAATTGTTATAGGCATGTTAACATTGAAGGGTCTCCGGTCAAAAATGAGATGTGGCATTCATTGATTTGTGAAGGAAGCAAGTACGTTGATTTTATTGAAAAACATATATATTATTAATTAGTTCAATTAAAAATCATTGGTTACTAAAATAATCAAAACTAGAAATTTAACTATATATATATATAT
>CABFPE010000006.1:2029610-2039971 GCA_900660155.1 Hofstenia miamia | reverse complement strand
GATCATATAACATTCCTTCTCTAGGAATATAATTGATCGATTATTTAAAATTACACAGTCTTCAGCGGAAAAACTTCATAGCAAACTAAATTTTATCCTTCATAACAAACATGATCAAGAAATCAAAATACTGTTTTTCTTTAACATAACCAGCTCCCGAGTGTGCATTCTTCAAGGAGGCCCTTTTCTTGGTTTAAACGTTTCCCGAAAGAGATCAAAGCCGCTCAGCTGATGTATTAGAAGTTTGAATGCACCAAAAATGGCGAAGAGCTTTCCAAGATTGGGATAGTTCAATTGATTAATTTTCCACCACTCCAGTATGTTGATTTCACGAGAAACAAGTGCTGATCCCATAAATCGCTGCCATTCGCCAACCTCAATTATTTTCGGTTTTTTCTTAATGAAGTCATTAATGCCTGATAAAATGTCATTACGTTTTTGATCAGCGGATATCCCCCGAGATGCGCTCGTATGCGGGTTGGTAGAAGCAGGTTCAGGTTCATCTTGTCTTAAGTATGCCATGTGCGTGTTTATGATATCCGTTATAGTTTGAATTTGGTTATCTTCAAAAAGCACCGTTTTGTAGGCCGGGTTCAAAGCTGCAGTAACAAGGTACAACCTTGACGACAGATCAGGTAATCTTTCAAGTCCTGCCAAAATGGTTTGTTCGGCGCTTAGTAATACCGTTGACTGCTCCAAAGGTTCGAGCAGTCTTGTGATATTTTCGATAAAACCCCATTCAATTTGTGTCAAAAAAATCGGGTATATTTTTTGCATTTTCCTCTCCTGCCTGGACCAAACTTCTCCCAATATATGGCTTTAATTCTAGCATGACTTTTAACATTCGCAGCGACGACCCCATCTTGTTAACAACAATTGGAATATTTTGTCTGAGTTATTGTCGGCAGGCAATAGTCTCGTTAAAATGCGCGCCGCAACATCGCTTCTATGAAAGAATTTTGCAATTTTGTTGCTTTTTTGCGGATTTTCATGACAAATTCGCATTTTTCAAAACCGTCGTTGACAGCAAGCTGGAGGGTGTGCGGACCGTACGGTAGCCATTACACCAAGTTTTTCACATGATTTTTTCATGTTTTGGGCATTGTCCGTAGTACAGGACTGAATTTTATTCAACTCAATTCCGTAATTGTTAAGCATTTTTCGAATAGAAGCCGCAATATTCACGCCTATATGTCCCAGGTCTTGTTAAATCCTGCCAAATCGATGCACCGAATTTTGTTTCAAAATTTCATTAATAAACACCATAGATACTTCCAAAAAATTTTCACCATTTAAACCCTTCCAAAAACCGTAGCCCAAAGACACCCCGCATTGCGCTTCATTTACAATTTCTTGCATAAGCCTTACTTCCATTTCCCGGAATAAGTTTGGAATAACGCGAACTCGAAATGATTTCTCACCATTTATGTTAATGCGGGAGTCCAGGTCTGAAATTAAGGACTTGAAACATTCTCCTTCCACCACTGCATATGGCAGGTAAGCTTCAACCAAAGTGTACATAATAACAGGTCATGACAAGCTTTAAGTCTAAAATTATCGGAGGCCTAAATCTCAATTTACATTATTGATGTTATCTATCGTTTAATGTCATAATTAATGTTTTTTGTTAACTTTATGCATAGATTGATAAAGTAATAATGGAAAACTATATTTTTACGAATATTCCGAGAAGGTTTTGTAATAAAATTACAAAGATTGCTAAATAAAAAATTTGCATATTTTTGGATTATTGATTTAAACAACACCAGAATTGAAAAATTTTGCACTTAATCACATCAAATGTGTGCACAAATAATTGCTTTTAAAAACTACTAAACAATTAAAACAATAATTTATTAATAAAGTGCTAGGAAAACACAATCCAACTCGTGAAAGAAATTGAAACAATCTTCACATGCACTATCCTATGATTGTATTATGCCAAAAAACCAGAGTGGAGATCTGTTGCAATAATTTTTTCCTGAAACATGTAATGAAGGACTAATATCTGCGTTTTGGCATAACTAGCAGTAGCTGAATTGTATTCTGGAACTTTTCCTTATTCACACAAGGTCTTAGAGAGCTCAGTTAGTAATTAAAATTGGGCTATTATTATTAAACCAATGCACACATTGCAAGAATACATCTGGACACATCTTTAAATTTTTTGTACTGAATTATTAAATTTTTGCATTGACTATCTTACACCACATTTGGACATTTTAGAACAAAATTGTTCACGTTTTCGGTTCTTGACGACAACGGAGCATTCTCATTGAGTGCTGATATTGTTCCTTCACTAATAATCTTTAAGCACAATGCAACAGATACTTACTGTTGAGTTTATCCACTGTAGAGTTATTGCACTTGGTATCTTTAAATAATCACGACGAATGATCAAGTACAATCGTCTTGATNGTTCGTAATTAAAATTGGCCTATTTCCATTAAACCAAGGCACACATTGCAAGAATATATCTGAATACATCTTTTTTGTACTGAATTATTAAATCTTTTGCATTGACTATCTTACACTACATTTGGACATTTTAAAACAAAATTGTTCACGTTTTCGGTTCTTGACGACAACAGAGTATTCTCATTGAGTGCTGATATTGTTCCTTCCCTATCAATCTTTAAGCGCAATGCAACAGATACTTACTGTTGAGTTTATCCACTGTAGTTATTGCACTTGGTATCTTTAAATAATCACGACGAATGATCAAGTACAATCGTCTTGATTAAAGTCATCCTTGGAATATGAAATTATAACGTCTCATGAAGTTGGACGATTTAAAAGTGATAGGTAACTGCATATAAAACTAAACATCTTCCAGAAATTACTCCAAAAGTTCCAATAGAAATTTTCGAAAATACAGGATTAACAACTTGTAATTTATAGTAAGCAATTGCACTGCAGTATAAATTCTTACCATTTACAATTGTTGATGTTAAAATACTTGTCTACTTTGAATGATGACCTCAGCGTTCTCTTGATTGTAGATGAAATTGCGATAGCTTTCTAACAAGTAGATATGCAAGAAATCTTATCAAGGCCTAACTATTCTGAATATCCATCTATGTCGAAAGTTAAGGATGAATTTAATGCTTGCACTGTTATTTCAATATGTGGGTGGATGGGTAGAATACTTTGATACTTTGCGGAAAAAATTTTGATGATTGATTTGGTGCAACTGTAACTCTCTTTTCTTGATCTAACCATAACCAGTTATGATTTGACTTATAAACACAATATTTGTGAGGTATTACTAATGCAAATGGATTGCTATTATGCACTACTGTGTATAAACTAAACACAGGATTATAGCAAGCTGTATGTAGTAGTGGGGGATTGCATACGCCAACTGTAGCAACGGAAATTTGAACCCACGCTAATATGAGCCTCCGATAATTATCATTGCGTCTCCTTGTCGTGACCTGTAATTATGTACACCTTGGTTTTGATTCATTTATTATGTGTGCAAATTTAATATTGGATGAGCATAGGCGTAAATTCTGAAAATTTCTTATATACATGAGGTGTTATGTAATAATTAAAAGTATTGTATCTTTGGAAACATTGTAATTTTCAAAAATTGTAGCTTCACTAGTTCAAGTGCCTCAAGTGACAAGTACTCACAGTACAAAAGGTTTGATCACCATTTCATGCTTTCATTATTTACCCAAGTTTAATATTACGAAATCAGCACATCATTTCAATTACTTTCCTTCATGAAAATTGACAATTTCACAATGTTATCAACAACTGAAATATATGTAAAAATTACAACCATATGCAGCATAGCTTTTGGGTAGTGATAAAAGTACGAAAATCAACTTTGCACAGAGAATGCATGCATCAATTTAACACCTAGATCTTATTTATATATCCTTCTGAATTCAATGGATACAGATTTATGAATTTTGAAAATGTTTGTGTTTTTAACTGCAATATAATATTTTCCATAAAATATATGCTTATTCAAATGCTTAGGAGACTAGGCTAGGAATTGATTGATTATTGAACATGTACATTGCAACTATATTTTTTCGATTTAACAAAAGATTTCTGTTCGTCTTTTAGAAAAACAGCTAAAATTGCTTTTTGAATGATTGCTCAATAATTGAACAACTTAAGAGGAAATTTTTAAAGAATTATTGACGTTGCTTAAGTACTGTTGTACAACTACAATTCCTATTACAGAATGTAGGAAACTCAACTGAAATTAATTTAAGTTATACAAGCAAACTCAATACTCATTTAAAATACCTTATTTTCAGCTAAGATCATCCAAGCCAGGTTGAGTAATTTTTCAACAAAGTTTTATTTATATTTAGCTACTGCTGCCCCAGATAATAAAGGTAATAAACGAAAAGGGACCACTCCTAAAGGTGGAAGAACTACTAATATTGGTGATAACGAGGTAAATTAGTTCATTATGATAATTGCCAACATCAGCTTTAGAACAACGATTCTTATGAGTTTAAGCATCCGTTGGATGAAGAATATGATTATAGTGATGGCGACCTCTGGATCAAAGTTGGAAATAGAGCTCTTATTTCACTTAACTTAAATCGTAAGTATTTGCCGACTCTGAATTGGTGATATTTGAATATCGTAAATAAATACCTTAGATTTTACCATTAGTAAATATCTTAATTTAATGAAAATTAAAAAACATCATTTATATTTCGCATTAGTTAAATTTTTTGAATTTTCCCGGTTGCATTCGCAACGAGTGGGTGGAGACAAATTGAAATTTTACGTCCTTATTGTTATAATATTAGACATATGCTGAAAATCAAGAGTCCTTCAAAAACCATTCTTGAATATTGTTGCTAAATTTGTTTTTCTTGAAGCAGTTCTTAGTTGTCACACCAGACATATTTTTTAGTGCTTTTGTCATGATAATGACCGTTTCTATGTTGTGCTTGCTGTAGTCTATGCTTAGGCAATATATAATGAATGGAAAATGGATGCAAGTCGATTATAATTCATTAGCCACACATTTTTACTTAGAAAAATTAAGCAAGAATTGAATTTGTTAAGTATAACCCAATTCAAAGAAATACATGTTGATGCTTTCAAGCTGTAGCTGGATTTTAAAGTATGTAATGATGATTATATAATATAACATTTATTCCTTTATCATATTTTTTCTCAAAAGGGTTATTTGGGTATTTGAATCTCACTAGATCTTTATATAAACATTTGTCTTATTTGATTTTCAAACTATTGCTGAAAAAATTATAAATGTTTTAATTACTTTATGTTTTACAACTACATGTAATGTGTGAGATTTGGATTAACATTCTTCCCGGATTAATTTAGCCAATAATCTATATTGCTAAGCTTTTGATAAAGTTTTTATACAAACTTTGAAGAATTTCAGCTATTAGAAATATTTTAACATCGTCATTGTTTTATCACTAGACAAGCAACAATAAAAACCTTTAAGCGTTTTTTGTTTGCTGCTTCATTATTTCCACAAAAACACTAGTAGCTTCATTCCACAAAAACACTAGCAGGTACATATACTTCCAATTATGTTGATAATCTCATTAAATTTATTCTCAAGGAGTAGACGCTGTTCTATTGTTAATGTAAACTGGTTTAGGAAACGGTATCACTGATGTAGGCTGTAATCATTTACTAAAGGCGATTCAATATCAAACTACCATCCACGCAGAAGGTCCTAGAAATGCACCAATTGGATTGCTTCGCTTGACACTAAGTGTAAGATTCCTTGCTTTATAATATCTTCAATATTATCTTCTACATAGCAGGGGTGGATACAGAATGAGGCCGATGTGCCGGGCCCTCTAAAATACGAAAAATTCATTAAAATGATGTAGTAAAAATGAAATGCAGCCATTCCTTAGCATCCAATTATCACTTAGCATTTTATTCTACCTTGAGACACTAAGAATATTTCTTCGTCCGCTCCTGTTACATAAATATATAGTTGGGCATTAGAAAAACTAATAAATGATAAACCATATGCAGTGCACTTTGCAAGTAAGGTCAGAGAAGATAACCGCACCTTTTCAAATTCATAATTCCGTTAATTATGATCAGGACCCTGATTTTTATGCTTAAGAGCATGCCAATATGCCTCAAAAAATGCCTCGAAATTTTGAAAATATGCTTTAAAATGTGTGCAAAAACTATGTTAAGAGAGCAGATATTCAATTACCAAGGTACACTGTTTTATGCCAATTGACACATAAATGTTGCGTCAAGAAATCAACCGTCATCAACATTCGTGTAGTGCTTGAATTTGACACATGTGAAGTTAAAACAACTCTCTCGATTTACACCAAAACTAGAGTCGCATTTCTATATGTTTATCTACAGTATATAATATAGGATTAATATCACTTTATAACTAGTACAAATGCTCTCATAGATCGAAAATCTGGATTTCTTTTAAGAATTGTATTCAGCTTTTCTTTGTACTTCTTTCCCTGTGCTTGTTCTGTGACTATCGCCGGGAGTATCTCAAACTGATTGCAAAGAGATCACTTTCCTTGCAGATGATTTATAAATTCGGGAAGAAAACTGAAAGATGTTGTAATGACATCTTCACTCTTGATTATCAAGTCGATAAGTTTCAAAATTTATGAAGTGTGTACGTTTCGGCTTTGAGTCTGAAAATCGATAAAATATTCGTGACATCATAGAAATTTGCGTAAAAATGTTCTTAAGAATATGCTTCATGCTTTAAGCATGTAAATACAGGCCCTGATATTATAATTTATTTCGTTTATGCGGCCAGACAATTTATATATAAAATCATTTTTTAATTCAATTTCACAATTAGCTATATTGGTGTCATAAAATTTAGTATCAAGTTGACTTCACTATTTCAACTCATTATAGCAGGAATCGATTGAAAATCCAGATATGCATATATACCTATGAACAACAAAACAAGAATAGGATACTATCATTAATGATAGCTATGCTAAAAGTTTGCAGACAATAGTTATTGACAAATTAACTACTATAAAGTATTTATTGTATTTTACGTGACAATGTAAATATGTATTAATAATGTTTTCTTCATTCATAATGGTGTGTATATTGTGATAATAATTTGAACTCTTTTATATAGAACAACTTATTTTCGCCATCTTTGGGTGCATATTTTGAAATTCAGAGCATTCTTGAAGCACGAGAAGCCTCATTATTTGAAAAATCTTCTGTAGCAGACAGCAAAAGCGTTTTAGCCAGTGATTCTGAGTTAATGACTGGCAGAGCATCTACTCGTCCTGGAACAAAGCATTTATCATCTACAATTTCTAGAAACAGTTCTAGAAACTAATAATGTAGGAAACACATCTCACTCCCATATTTTACCATACTCAAAAACCCTATTCATTCAAATGTCCTCTTTAGTACTATTTATCTCATTGCATGGTTGACTATTAAAGGGGTAATTTTATCGACCATAGTAAATGATTACAATCTGATTATGGATTGCATACTTACTTTTAGCAGAAAAAATTACATAAATAATATTAAGAATATTAGTAATCCAATATTGAAATCTTTTGAACTTCCTGCATACTAATATAAACCTTTAGAAATAAGCAATTTATATTGGAATTAAACAAAATTGTTTTTTCCTATTAATTACCATTATATTTTATAAATATTTCATAAGTTTCATCTTAGTGTTTTTCAGAAATTCTAAATCTTAATACAGTTTTCAAATTTCATTTGGTTTTAGGGAAATCAAATTCCAACAGACTCCACAATTCTATCAGAGATGCAGCGAATGCTGGCAGCCAAAGATCCTCTAAGACCACCGCCGCCGAAAAGTCCAGATGATGATTCACAATCAGTTATTTCTAATAAATAAATTTTATGAAATTTTTTGTAATAAACTTTATTTTTGCATTTAGATTTTTGCTCTTGCTAGAAAATCTGCTAAATGTTAATGAATGTGCTGTAGATTTCCACAATAAACATTGTTTCCTATTTTGATGAATAGTTTGTGATTTAGAGTTACTTTAAATATTTAGCTTAGTCAGTAATTGAAAGAGATTTTTTGCACAAGTTGAAACAATGTTAACGCATTAAAAATGAAAGAATTTAAATATATTTTGTAGTCATTTTTTGATGTAGCCGAAAAGTAACATGCTTGTATTTCAATATTTATCATAAATTAAGCTTTACTGCGTATAATTGGGAGGAAGCCAAGGAAAAACCTGCTACAAAGCTCTATAAGACAAAAAATGGACAGATTTTTTATTCTGTTTGTTTATTAAAAGGAGGATAATACACAATCGCAAAAATAAATTCACGTGATAAATGTCCTGCAAACCAAAGAATTTCCCATTTTTCGTTATCTACTGGATGAAGTTTTTAAAATTCTAATGTGGAACGATAATACATACAAACTGTACTGTATGAACTGTACGGAAGTTGGGAAGCGGGAAATCGGTGTTTGCCATCGCAATTTGTTGATTATCAGGTCTTTTATTAAGAATTTCAAGTTCAAATTTGATATATGGAATAGATTGATTTATTTCGTTATAAAGGATCTTCAATTCTTCAGTGATAGTGCTAATTTTTTTGATTTAAAATGTGGTTATTTTTTGTAGATCTGTGTACACTTCTACAAAGGCATTCATATTGAAATATTTGAGAAATAATCAATAGCACCTTCGACTTTGTTTTTACTGCCCATATCGACGCATTTAAAACATAATACTATGAAATATTTTCTATAAAATTGAATGCTTTGAATGCATTCTTTTGATAGTCCGTGCATATTTAGAAAGATGCATATTTATATGGTACATTTGAAACATTTTTTTCTTTAATTATGATTTCAGAACAAGTATTACACTACTAGTTATCTATCTTTCAGTTCTTGTAAACTCTACCTTTTAAAGATACTAAGAAAATCTCGGTATTATTATTTCAAGAAATTTAAACTGGACACAACATTCCGAATCACAATTGTAAAAAGCTACTAAGCATTTATTTTTCTACGGAATAACGTTCCTTTTTGTGCACGAACTATAACTAAACGTCGTCTACTGTGTATGGAAGTGCTGTTCTTTCAGTGTTATTGTATGCAACACAAGCATGGTGGCTAAATCGAGCTACTATTACGAAGCTAGAGAAATTTCATGATCGTGCTCGCAAATGGGTATTTAGGAATTATATCAACTACATTGAATACCTGAAAATTACTAATTGTCTCCCTATTTCTTATATTTTTCAAATTAATGATCTTCTCTATTTTATTCAATTACTTAATCATTCCATTGACATTGACATTTTAATTAATTATCATATAACAATAGTGTATGGAACACGATATGGCATTCATGTTACTTTTGAGCTTAATCACTTTAAGAAAGTAATTTCATTTGGTAATTATTTTACAAGAGTTATTCTACTTGTAAATTTTCTTAAATGCCGTATCAATTTAGATTTAGATGTATTCTCAGAACATCATATACTTAAGATAAACCTAAGATCGTATGTGTTCACATATTTATAATCGTTTGATCTGATGCAACCGTGTAGTTGGTTTCTATCACCCAATTGTTCAAACCGTCGTTTCCGATCTTCATTATTATTTAACAGATACGATGCTTTATACTCATCTATTTTATGATTTGTACCTAATTTTACATGTAGGTAATTGAAGTCATTTATTATTATTATTTAAGAACTAGTAGAGATTTGGTAGATATAGAGCTTAATAAAAGTTTTAATTTTAACTGTTTACGAATATTTAGAATTCTATAACAGCATAATCCATATAAATTTTTTGCTTGAGAACCTTTGAAAGGCGGTGCCTTTTAAGTAGTATTGATAAAATATTTTTTAAGTTGTAAGCACACATTTTACAAATATGTGTTTTAGATCAGAATAAAATCAATACTTTTGAGCACCTTGATTCTTAAGACCATAGCATGTTGGGATTTGAATGATCTTAGCTGAATATTAAATTTATATGTAGGAATAAAGTTGCGTTTTGTAGGTTCGGAATCTAAACTATAGAGGGAAATAATGTTAGTCGATGAGATCACTGAAAAACTAATGTCAATATCTTTCAGAAATTCTAAAAAATGATAGAAAATTCTTGTATATTGCAAATTTATGTAATTTTTTTTCAGAACAGTGTGGATATTTTTTTGTTTTGAATTCAAATTTTATAATCTATTTATTTCAATACAAATAAAGCTTAGTTAGGCCTATATAATTGAAAATTTACCGTCAATTAGATACTAAATATCACATATTTCAGAAAAAATGAGCTGATTGGGGGACTGCATGACAAAAGTGCTTCCAATGGATCCGCCATTGCATATATATATATATATATATATATA
>CABFPE010000006.1:2018662-2029424 GCA_900660155.1 Hofstenia miamia | reverse complement strand
GAATTAAGTACATTTTATAGCTATACAGTCTTGCATTAACTTAAAAACTATAGGTAATCATCTTAAGCTGGTAAATTATTAGTAAAATGAATTCGCAAAGCTCTTGAGAAAAATAATTAAAGCTTGAAGCATGACCCACTTAAAACACGGCTTGGAACCTTGCAGCAAGAACTTTAAAAATGAAGGCCAACCTGCATGATTCAAATATGAATTTCAGGCAATATATTTTATAGGAATCTTATAAAATTTTAATGTATCTGCCAATATATTTAACCTTTTTATTATATACATTTTAAATATAAGGTTATAAATTTTTATTTTTTCTAAGCAACAGCACCATTGTCTTTCTTTTCACATTATTAAGAAGTGTTTACTAAAAGCATTAGTTATATATAATACCGCTCTAATGATGTTTACAAAAGGGTGCATTAACGCTGGATATTTAGTAGAATATGTGAACCATGAATTTGGAGGTTATTTAACTTATTTCATTTGTTTTAAATAGTAAGAAATATATTGAAATAATTTCAACTGAATTTGATGAAGGAATAATCAATTCGTCCATGTTAATTCATTACTATAATGATAATAAGTGGATTCATCAATCACATCAACTCATCTTAAGATCATTGGCTGCAGTTTCAAATGACTGAATGTCCATAGGATTTATATTCAGAAGGATATGATTTACCAAAGCAATGTATACTTTGAATGGTATGTTAGTTAATGATGGCCTTTGATTATAGGATCGCTTTACTTTGCATATCAAGGAGTTTAGAAAAATAACTTCCAATAAAAAACTGTGCATAACTAATGAAACGAAGACCTTGCACGTCCTGATAAAATCTAGAATGAAAATGTAATAAATGTTCTGTATAGTATATAAGAAGGTATTTTGATTAATTCGTAATGTTGAGAAAGTCTGCTTCACAGCAGCAAACATTTGTTTAGTATGTCCCATTAAACTACTCTCTTTCTGCAAACGACCTATAAGGAAAAGATCACAAAGTAGCCCTTTATTCCATAACTTAATAGAATATCATTTCCAATCTTAACTGGATTATGTTTTGATGTTACATTAACCAAACATAAATGCATTGAATGAAGAATGTGATTTCTTGACATATTATGTGGGCAACTATAGACAGCTATTCTTTGTTATTGCACACTGTGCAGAATTTTTACAAAGCAGAAACATGCGCGAATATTAAATATCGACTCTTTCCGCTAGAGGCGCTTGTTTTCGCGTAAAATCTATAAATAAATCACATTGCTGCAAGGTTTCAGGCCGAGTTTTTAGAAGGTCATGCTTGAAGTAAAACTAAAAAAACTCAATTTATTTGAAAACCTTGAAATATTGCTCTTAAGTTGTTTAAGTAAAAAATAATAATAAACATAAGGGAAATATGCTATTCCCATAAATATCTTTAGAGCTTTTTTATACGAACAGTATGCCATTATGTATTTAGGATTTCTGCCAATATTTGTCGGAATTCTAAAATAACAGAAATTAATATTTATTCTTTATTGATAATATATTGCTAGTAACGGATTTCCTGGGCTTAACTGCGTTGAAGATAAATTACACGGGTCGATTTCGAGAATGGATCTTTGAGATTGCGGCGAGGAGATAAAACTGGGCGGATTTCCGTTGAAAATGATTGGTTGCCAGTTGTCAATATTAGTGGTATCTTGAATGACACGTTACTGGCTTTGTAAATGTGAACTGTTGCCTAAAATAGCTTGCATCACTTTGAATGAAAGAAAAATTATTTATGTATACGATATACAATTACACACATATTGGCATTTAGAAAATCATGGACATTTACTAATTTTCAAATTAATCACAAACGCATTAAAAACACATTTATTACACAGCATATAGTTACATGAGACTTTAAATTGTTTTACTCAGGCATGTATTCCTAAATAATGAACAAGAGGGGCTCTAAGTTTGAGTAGTATATTTTGTGTGTGTAGGTCCCCAATCGAATTTAACAAAGTTGGCTGAGCCCCCCACCCCTTCTTTCCTCCCCGAGTACATCACTGATTATACTTAATTTTTGAATACGGGGCTCTTAGATGAATTGAAACTGAATTGTTATAAAAATTTTGTAAAAGTTGAATTAAAAAATTTTCAAATGCATGGTTATTCATAAAATAATGTATTCAAAAGCCATAATTCCCCTCATAGTTAATTTTTAATTCATACAATTGATAACGCTATTTTAAAGTATGTTGTTTGAAACACTACTCTTAGCTGTTTTTACTGTAAAAATAATTGGTACAAAGACAGACTGCCAAACACGATTTTTTTACAAACGATTATAACATATAGATATATTTCTACAAAAACAAATTTTGATTTCATCTACATATAAGTTCTTTGCATTTTGTAATTGAATTATTGCTGATTTTGTTACGCAGTTAGGTAGTATTTTTGTAAAGATATTCAAATTCTTTCCGTACTTAGTGTTCAGATTATGAGGCGTTCTAATGCCAATGGAAACACAGCTACTCTAAGAAATATTTTGCTTTCTGAAGATAAGCTGTTTGAGCTCCAGTCAGGAAAGCTTCAACAGGCTCGGGACGAGGCATGAATTAAGATAAAGAGAAAGAGAAAACATCTCTCTATCTTGTGGTGGTTTCAGATTAGAAATATCTTTATTAGTTTGTAAGTTATGAGCGTTTAGGAATTTTTGGAAGAAATCATCTCAAATATTAAAACATTTCTAGTAGAAATAATTTTCTTTCTAAGCAAAATATTTGCTCCTTATCAAATATAACAAGATTTTTTTATTTTTAATGCATAAATACCCGTTAAAATTAACAGACGTTCTGAAAAAGTCAAACGGCTGTAAGCCGGTAATTGCCAGCCCCTGCTCAAACAGATCCTTCGGTCATTATCCGGTTCCATCTCTCATTTACGGTCTTAGTTCATTTTCGATAAAATACGCATCAAATTTCAAAATTCAAAGAAACCCACGGGAATTATTTCAATTTAATTTTTCAATGCGTAATCGATTCAGGCATTTGCATTAACCCTGAGGTACCCCTGGGGTCATATATGACACCACCATTTTGGAGCATCGCTATGGTTTATCTATTGTGAGACAGAAAATATCGTTTCTACAGCCCAAAGTCCCACATACGACCTGTAAAACTGCGGAGGTTTGGTGCCAAGATTGTGCAACACATTTACATAATTGCATCACAAAGATGGCGGATTTTGTGAATGAGCATATTGTTGTCAAGTCGTGGTTTTTAAATTGATTATGTGCCTTTTATAGCAGAGTTAGAAGAATTTGAAAGTATTACAATAAATGTTTTTTGCCTCGTAAGTATTTAAAAGCTGTTTTTGTTTGATGTTTACTATAAGTAAGTTTACTATATGTAATGAACAACCAACCATAAGGCCCATAGGGTCATATATGACCCAAGGCCAAATTTGTAACAAATTAGCCAAAAATTGCAACACTCAAATTTTTACAATTATCCGATCAATTGTAACTGTGTGCGACCAAAAAAATAGCTACTGCTTGACGCTTTGGGTACCCCAGGGTTAAGTCAAATTTATATATTTCAATGTATTGGACAATAAATAAATCATTTATCAGTTAAAAATATTTCAACGAAGCCACAGATACTCAATGAATACCTAATCAATGATTTTTTCATAATATGTTCTATTGAAATACCGTGCATCAATCAGCGTCAGAAAGATGTTATTGTCGAATGAAACTACAATAATTTACTGCAAAAAATATTCGCGAAATCTATTAACTTTCTGATTTCAATTAAAATATCTTAATGAATGTGTAGATTACATGCTTTTTGGATGTTACGCAAGTTAATTGGTTTTTGAAGAATCTCACTTCCCTGATAGACAATGTCTCAAGAATTGAATCCCATTCAAGATTTTTTTCAAAGTGTTTTAGACAATTTAACAGTTAGACTATAGCTTTACACGAATTACTAGATTGGTAGTGCTTACTATATCTTTCAAACACACAATCGACTAATGTAAAGTTTCAATAGATACGTATAACAAATGACAGTAGCAATAATAGTACAAATACTAAAAGTGCAATTGAAAGATGTTTACATTTAAATGGGTTTCAATCCAATTGCTTGCAGTGTAAAAACTGCAAAGATGTAAGTGGGGTAAATGTCTACAAATTGCCCCCAAATCGTCCCACGGAATTAGTGTCCTGCCTTATGATCACGCGTTCAACTCTGCCCCTACTGCCTGATGTCTTAATTTTCTGCGACAAGTTTTTCAATTCAACAAATTCGGCTTACTCAACACGTTTATTTTATAGCGGCTTTAAGAATTCTACACCAACAATGCAAAATATGCTGTGTCCCTTACTGTATTTAATGTACAGAATCATTTTTTCAAATACCATACTAAAAAACATTGCTACAATAAATCAGTTGAAACAAAAGGATGTATAAATGCATTTATTAAGCTTGCGTTAGCTGTAAAAAACAAATTTTTCAGAAAATTGTTATTTTCCACAATACAAAGGATGTCTCACTTTGCGGGGGCATTGTTGAAAAAACAATACCAGATCCCGGTGAACTTCCTTTTACTAATTAGAATAAGAGTGGTAGTTCATGAAGATTAGAAGCATTAGCAAAAAATTTCCCGAAATTCTAGGGCATATTCTACGCTTTTTTTACACCTGCTCTAATTCAACCAGATAATCTCGGCACCCACAGGGTTCCAACTCGGGGTCTCAGGGGCATATATATATATATATAGCAACACTATTCGAAGAAGGCGAAAATTTTGAGTATTCTAAGCAAGCGCGTACTTGGAATTTGTTGGGGTACCAGAGGTGACCGTTGCCAATTTTTTCAAGACTTTGCATCAAAGTACTACAATCAGTCACATAATTACAAAATTTATATTAACTTTATAATTTGCAAACGTTTGGAGAAATTTCTTATTTTGTCATAGTCTAAAATGTATAGGTAGGGAGACCTAGTGAGTTTTTCTTATTTACAACTGCTCCTTTCATATTCCTTGATCCAACAAATAACCCTAATTCGTGCAAAAACGTTGTTGCTATTTCTAAAAATTGCTACTTGTTTAGCAGAGTGTCTCTTTACTCAAAAGTGATCTTGCCCCATTTAAGACAAGCTCTTCCCCTGTACACACCAATTCCAAAAATTCGACTGGCTCTATTCTTAGGTAGAATGATGATGCTAATCAAACTTTTAATATTTAACTTTATTGTGACTTAAGTCCAAGGCAAGAGCGATCTATATATATAAGGCTATCCAGCCGAACATTCAACCCAAAATTTCGTCCATCAATATGCGGCTCGATTGGATATCAGATTGCTATTTTCAGGCAATTTCTTAGACATATATAGACGATTAGCTTTAAAAACCCAAAAGAAATGAAAAGCAATCCATATGCATTGCCATTCAGCAAAATATTATTGAAGGTTGAATGTTAGGCTGGATGGCCTTATATATAGATGGCTCTTACTCCAAGGTGAAACATTAAACAACTTTCTAATCAGAAATTTAGCTAATTAAAAAAAATAACAGAATAGTTAATAAAAGGGTTTTAAATTGATAAGTGCATCTTAAGGTTCGGCTTAGACACTTACCAGAATTGCGGACTACATAGAAACCATTATCTATGCGAGATAAGGCGTTCAAGCTTTATATAGGTACAAAGGATGGCTATGATGTTTTGAAACACATACAACCCATGACTGGATATTGCCTTTTAGTGAAGTTTTAGGTGCCCTATATGTGCCATTCAAAATAAAACACAATATACCACACAAGTTAATGTCAATTGCAATAAATGAAAACTAACAGTAAGAAAGAAAACAACTTTTCTTGCTATTTAAAGTCTACATATTACATATTAAACTTTCCAGCATTTTGTCCATTAGATTAAAACAAGCATAATATTAAGATAGAACAGAATATATGCATGTACATTCACTTGCATTTAAAAATGTTTTCTCTTGCATTTTTTAGTTGCAAGCCATTGATCCTCAAAACTAAGCTTACATAACACATCTGCTGCTAGAGTTATTAGAGATAACGCATCCAGTCTGCCTCGTTTCGTAGTTGATATGATGGGATTTTTAACACATTTCTGCTTTGAACAATTTGTGAATATTAATGCTAAGAATGTACGAAAATTAATGTCTACATTTTGAAAGGCACACTCAATTCTATCTTCTACATAAATTTTATAAAGTTTAGAATGACTAAATCTTCTTTTTAAAATTCTTCAAGAAATTAATAGAGCATATATGAATGAAAATGCTGAAGCTCAAATGACGAATTACTGTTGAAATCATCTGGTTGAAGATCAATAAAGTTTTGGCAAGACTGGGAATATATTTCAGTGTCAACAGAAGTAAGAGACATTTCTGGTAGAAGTACATCGCTAGAAAAAGAAAATATCTCTGCAATTTCACTATATATCTCTTTTCTCTTCTCTTCACTTCAGTTTTATGTCTGTCAACAAATGCATAAAATGCATTGATACAAAATTTATTTCTGGCATTTGAATCAGTTTTAAAACTTGTACAAGGTCAGCCTTCGCTTCTAAATATTCGAATTATGTTCTTGTTTCACTTTTGCTAGTTTTTCATTTTGTGCACCAATTAACTGACCACGTTTCATTCGGATTTTGGGTTCTGCTTAAGAAAAAATAAGAATGAAACATGCTATTGAAATGGAATAGGCCTAAGTAAATTTCAGCATTAATTATTACTAAGGGCTAGCTTATAAATATTTATATGATTTCTTGAAAATGGTTCTTGTGCCTGGAAAAAATCATGGAGAGGCTTAAGATAAAAAAAATAAGCAACATTATTTTCTGCTGTGCCAAAATTAATTAAGTTGTCTGAGCAACTCGCATAATTTCATTCAAAACTGAGGTACCATTAAAAATTCGACTATGAAAAGGTCTGCGTTACCACTTCCTTTGATGTCCTAATGGTTAATCCAAGCCTGCACGCACATATCTAAAGGCTGTCTTAAAAGTGAAAGAAAACCGAATTTAAAACATTAGAAAAATTTCATGTTTTTCTTGGTACTTTATCAAATTCACCCTGAACCTCCATTTACAAGAGTACCTGCAATGACTTAGGGATATTACTCAGTGAAAAGCAGCTTCTGCTCAGTTTATTGCATATTTTAAAGAATGAATTCAATGTTGGCTTTTGCTACTTAAAGTTTTTAATTATGGAATGATATGAAAAGCAAAATTTATTAAACTATTGAAAACATAAAGTCTTGGGGGAACATATTTTAATAATAGATGCCTTCCACAGTAAAGATATAGGAAATGGCTGAAGTAAAGCTGACAATCACAATTTATATTTATCTTGATGTCTAGCTATAATTTCTAACACCATCTAAATCCCCAAAAAATGATGGGCTTGAATATACAACGATTTTTGAAATTCCGGGACTACGAACTCTAATTCTACTTCGGAACTTCACTGGACACACCTACCATAGCTTTCACAGTTTTGCTTCAATTGATTTAGAAAACAACTGACCTAAGTAATTCATGGGTATGCATAATGATTTCACACCTGTAATGATTATGCAGTTATTAAAACCTGTAGCTTTTATTCAGTAAAACACAGTGTAAGTTAATAGTAATAATAATAATATCATTGCTATTATTACTATTATTAATGTTATAGCCATTTTATGAGTGATGGCATTAACAAAGTTATTGAGTTTTATGTGTTGTAGATTCACTTCAAGGACTGTTATTGTTAAAAACAAAAAATTTGCTCTGAAGTACAGAACCCAAACATTAATCTCAAATTGATAATACTCTTTTGCAAATACAGTCAAACCTCAATTTAACACACTTCCTCAGGACCGTAACACCAAGTGCCCTATTCAACATGTACTTGAACGAACTTTCTTGAGATGAAATATATTGGACAAAGAGATGCAATTTTTGCAATAGTGTCGCCAAAATTATCAAGTATCTTTACTTCAACATGATTTCTAAACTAAAAAACAGAATTAGAAATGTTCTAGTATTGAATATGCCATATTGTAATCACCTCTTCAGTTATTCTAGCAATGAATTCACCAGTTTTGAAGTAACGATCATCACTTCTGTCAAGATCACTGTTGATTGAGGTATCGCCTTTACTAGAGGAGAATCCTGCTTTTTGAAAGCAGTACTTGAAGATATCACTATATACTTCTCCCAAACTGTTTCTTAAATATGCAATGTCAATAAGGCATTGAAATTTCCAGGACCGTGATCGCATGCAAAAGATTGTAAACACAAATTAACAAGCACATTGTTTCTATGCATATAGTGGTGAAACTGAGAAAGTTTTCAACAAATTCGTTAAAAGTGATCAACTAAGTCATTTTGATTTCTTCAGAGCGCAATTCTGAATGCCCTTGCATAATATGTTTTATAAATTCTCCTTTTAATTGACTGCCCAATATTGAGAATTTTGCTATCTTGAGTTTATCTATTTTGAATAAAATCAATGGTCATTATATTAAATATGTCAATAGCGCAATATTTAACTGCTATATTTTGAGGATTACTCAATTCTGATGGAATACCCAACGCAGATTTGACTGCAAAACACCTAGCACTAAATATATTAGTCACGACCAATGAAGAAATTGAATATATGTGAAAGAACTGCTACACAAATTTTGACTTTAAACTTAAACTATGCGTCAGTCTCTGACACGCACTGATACTACGCGCAGTCAGTCAGACTTAATAATTTGCGGAATTTTTATTAAAAATAAACACTAAATTTTAGGATCTTGAATTTAAAAAGAGTAAACTACTATAAATCGTGTACATGTACACATACCTATTCTCTCAAATTATCAAAATGTTCACAGATACTCATCAAGAACTAACCAATTTCAAGAAATGCACATGAATGAGCAGCTGATTTTACTAGTAACGATATTGAGTGCAGTAAGAGTCTCCTATCTTACTTGTTCAATATATGTATACTAAGTCAGCTGAATAAATTTTGTTCACGCTTGACTTAATTAGCAATCAAGCATTCGTGTGATATTGAGAACATGTTTATCAGAACAATATAAGGATAGAATTTATTCACCAGCCTGTCAATTTAGGTTAAAAAACCAAAATAGGGGCTATTGATAACAAAATGGATTTATGATTTAACTTTTCATGTTTTTAATTATGCACAGCGATAGTCAAACCTGAATATAATAACTAATTCTAATGAATGGTCCATATGTGTTAACCGATCCTCCTTGGGAAGATGATGGTGGAAGTGAAGGCACTGTGAAAACTATTCTTGAAGCATTGAAACCATCTTCTGTGTTGGAAAGAATCCTAAAAAACTGAGAGACAAGATGAACTTCTTCTCGCTGTTTTATAGTTTTCTTCGTCGATGTCTCATGAAGAATAACTTGATACAGATGAAAGGTAAATTTGCGATAAGGGTGTTGACTGTGTTTAAGCTCCTTGCTTACTTGTGATAGAAGGATACACATCTCTATTGAATCTCCTGGGGCAAACGCTTCGCAGTTTAAGCTTACCTAAACTGAATAATTCATGATATCAGACATTATAATTTTTCAAACATGTACAGCTATGGCATTCAATGCAAATATTCTTGAAAATACAGACATAACATTATATTCAACACCATTGTATATCATTGATATTAATGGTAAGTATGGCTTGGCAAGTTTTTCTAAGTGGCAAGTTTTTCTAAGTGAGAAATTTTTCTATTAAGTCATAACTTGATCTTGCTAGCATTTTGAAATGAAGAAAAATCTTTTTTTGTTAGAAAACACTGTATAGGTAAAATTTTTAATGTTAAAACCTAACACTTAATAATTTTAAGAAGATGGTTTTTGAATAAGAAATTATTATTGTGTTTCTTAGACATAAAATGAAATTTGCAAGCACTATGAATAGACTTGATTTGCATTAAATTAGGATATTAGAATTTTTTTGGTTTTGTTGAAAATCAAAGCAATTTTGCTGATAGAAAGACCAAACAAAAATTTTAAATAGAACTATATTGACTCGTTGAGGAAGGCAAACCATTTTAAGTTTTCAAATTTCTGACAGAAAATGACCACTTTTTGTCAAGTGAATTTTTCAATTTCATTGTAAAAAAATATAAAACTTGCATTAGTTGAAAGGAACTTCATTGATGCTAGTCTTTGAGCAGCAACACTTTTACGGCATACATCTTTAAGGAAGTCGTAAAAGTTCTTAAAAAATTGTAAGTCAAAAAATTTAAGCAAAACGCATGTGCGCATGAACAATCATTACCCCCTTGAGAAATAATTGACAGAAGGCTTTAAAAGGAGAATATCATTTCAAAAACAACTAAGAAATACAGATATTTCGTTTTTATTGCAGGTTACAAAGTTGAAAGGACTCGAATAGAGTGAGAACAAAGTGAGAACAACCTCAACAATACATAGTAAAATTTAGTTTGAAATAATTAGAGAAAAATTTTGAAAAATTTCTAGTATTTCTCCTTAGGAAATCATTAAAATCTCCAAATATTTACATTCCTTTTGCGAGCATTCCATTAGCATAATGGTTATGTGTAGCAAATACTTTACTGTTAAGCATTTCACATTAAGCACTTCCAGATATACTTATCCCTTTTATGTAATCTTAACACCAAATGAGTCTCATTTGATTACTATTTTTAATTAATGTTCAAGTCAATTCCACTATATATATATATATATATATATATATATA
>CABFPE010000006.1:2006919-2018586 GCA_900660155.1 Hofstenia miamia | reverse complement strand
TATATATATATATATATATATATATATATATTTATGTATATGTAATGTACATATGTTTATATAAATATGCATAAGCATCTTCAAAAAATCCTTTCCAAATCGCTTAAAAAATTTGGAGGTGTGGGGATATTGACATTGATCGATCGATTGGTATTTTTTAAAAATTTTCAAGCACATGGAAGCATAAAATAACCTCCATTATTTCATTTTCTGCAAATACACCACCCAGGTATTTTTGAGGGCACTTGAACGCAATTTTATTTGAAAACTTAAACGTACTTCTGCAGTTAACATTCCGTTGCGTTTAAATGAACGTTTAATCCATTTTTCTTGTTTGTAGGTAACTTGTTTGCACTGAATTGGTAAAAGTGTTGCATCAGCTATTATGTCTACAATGTGGGTGTTTGAATCACAATAACTGATTGGTGGAAGATTGTCCAAATCAAAGACTCTTCTTACAATGTATCTTATGTGCGAAGATGACGTTTCCAATGATGATGGAAGTAGTAATCCTAAAATAACATAGTACCAGAATAGGTCAATTCAAAATTACTATTATAGTCTTAGACTACATGGTTGATCGAACTATTACTTTAGAATTCCAAGCTTATATAGATAAATATATTAGATGCCTGCCATTGACTTTCTTAGGGTCGACTATTGAAAAGCAAGGGTATTAACAAATTAGTGTTCTTGTGGAAAGTAATACATTTGTTAAAATTAGATTCAGATCGTTCAAGCGCAAGCAAATGAAGTCAGTAAATCATTAATTACTGCAATTTAGATATTTTAAAGAGGTTTCCTGATGAAAGCTGCATTCTGAAAATAATTGATTAGGCAGACATACTGTACTTTCACGGTAATTTCAAAGTCATATTCACTAAATAGTGAAACGGAGATTTAACTTTACTTGGTAAACATTGGCTGTAAGAAATGAAATTAGTGTGAAAATTATTTGGATTCATTAATTTGTAAACTTCACTGTTCATTGTTCTGTCACTTTCATTGATTTTTATTGATGAAAATTATGTAGAATATTCGGTATATAGCAGTGGTGTAGTGCTAAAATTTTAACAAGAGGGGCTCCTTCAGAGATAAGGCACTCGGCATGTGGGCTCAGATATGGCAGGCTAGTTCAATATGTTCTAGATAAAACCATTCATATAGAAAGTCTCTTGAGTATTCGGTGTAATTTTGATTTTTGTATCACTAAACAACCAAAAGTTTCAAGAAAGACATTCAATTGATACTTCAGAAAATGATGTTTAGTAGACATCATCACTAACAATATCTCATTTCCTCAATTTAACAACTAATGAATTCAAATTCTTTTGAGAAGAATGATGAAGATTTGAGAATTTGTGTTAGAAAATCCATTATCAGATTTGCTCACTTGTTCCTTGAAAAATTTTTTGTAGGCTAGACATGCGTACTATAATATCAGGATATTTAAATATTGAAGATATATGCTGTAAATGAAAGGTTCACAAGATGAGCTGATAGCAGGATATACGAGAAAACCTCTTCTTCAAAGACAAAAAATAACAGTCGCTATTGTAGTTTCTCTATTCATGCTAAACAAAAGAATAGAAAATGACAAAGATCTCCAACTAGCCAGAACTTTAACATAGTATGGCAGCTAGAATATATTACTTGAGTTTCAAGATCCAATACCCAAAAACATTTAGTATGTTTCAGAATATTTCATTTGCTTCAACCCTAATTTGTAATGGGTTGATATTCGAGAATAAATATCGACAAATTTAACAAATGAATTCACACAAGTCTTGCATTTATAGGCAGCTGGTACTTGCAGAGAAGACATGAATAATGTTGTCATATGCACCGAACATGGTCGTTATGTAATATACAAGGTGCATGAAGGTATGTCAATAAATTTTTTCCTAACCTTATACCCAATGTGACTCGTTACGAGAATTGAAACTGACTTTAATGAATTTTTGTTCGAAAGGAATAGCAGAGAAGATCTAATTTCAATGATCCAATGCGTACATAGTCTTGGACATTAACTAAGCAACGTAATGATCTGTAAGCTTTCTTAAACTTAAAATACAAATTACTCAAAAAGTATGGTTTTCCATGTAAAATAACATTCAAATTCGTATTTCTCAAACCAAAACTGACAGAAATCAGTGAAAAAATTTAATCAACTAAATTTTATGTCACACAGTGTTATAAACGCATTTAATGCACTTATGTATTTAATCATATTTCTTAAAATTCAAATTGATTTTTTCAAGTATTAATGAACTTTCTTATGTGACATAATTTATACTTGAGTATCAGCAATTGTTAATTGCCTTTGTTATGATTGGTCTTATCCTTTGTTCACCTTCTATGAATTTATCAACTTAATGAATACTTGCTAAAACATCCGTAACCAAACTACTACTAATGGGAAATTAGGTACCCTCTGGACAATAAATTTAAGACCAACAAATGAATTTTTAAAATAAATTTTTGCATAATTTGCAAATATGACGTTATTGAAAATCATCTAAAATTTAGGAGTTGTGAAGAACATCACAATTGAGGGATAATCATGGATTAATTGACTTTCGAATCAATATCAGCTATTTTCACAGGGCTTTCTATTAAAGAAAGGCAGGCGCACTTGATTTTAATGAGTTTTTTTGTTTGAAGTTTGTTATATTGGTTGTACAATTTGTTACAAATCTTTAACTGTAGGATATATGAGATTGGCACGTATGCAGTTAACAGGACAATGTGTGAGCTTATTAGTAAATACTTTCTGGAGATACCATTACCTACTCGAAAATGTGAACTCCTGGATATCCTCCACTTCTTGGCTAAGCATTAAAATATATGCTAAAATTATAGTTTCATTATTAAACTAACGAAATAAAAAAGGTATCCAAATTTAAAAGCCTAACCATTTAAAAGTTTCACATCCACATCTAAATAACAGAAATAGTTTAAGTAGTTGATGATCGCATTTATTTTAGACTTTCTGACGCCTCCACATTAAGTATTGCGAGAATTTTTTTCAAAAAATCAAAATTTTCAAAGAAAAATAGAAAAAATGGTTCGATTTCTCAGCTACATTCACCAATAATTGTGTCAATATCTCACGAATTACAAATTTTCTAATAGATTTGGAGAAAATTATTTAAAAGTTTTGATAAATGAGTGATCCTGTTAAATCTACACCAGGCTGTTTAATGTTAAGGAAACTTGAAATTCCTCATCCATCTTTCGAATGCATATAGATCTCTCTGGATGTTAATGTTACCAACAGACTTGCTTTAAAATAGGAAAATATATTGATTTTTATATGAATTTAGAAATTGAATTTAGATTTTGATCCTTAATGATTTGGGGGCTGCGCCACAAATAATTTTTAACAAGGGGGGCTCAGTCCCCCTCACTGTTATATAACAGCTTTATTATTTGCTTAGATATAAAATATTTTAACTTCGCTCCTCAAAATTTTTCATTTTATGGCCTAGTTTCAAACATCGCGCGTCTCAAGTGCGTGAGTGACGCTTACTATAGTAGCTGAGGCCTGGATTAAAACATCCCGCGTCAGAAAGTGAAAGAGCGTAGTTCAAAGACGCCGAATCTCGAGTTTAAAGTATAACTTTCTGATGTTTATAACAGTTGTAAGTTACTTAAATCATTGAAAATGAAACCATTATAGAATTCAACAAAAATTTTAAGCATTTCTTCTGTATTTAAAAATTACATAGAACTACCCCGAGACAGAATTTTATTGCAGAATCAATTAAAGAGAAATACAGTAAAACTAGAATAATAAAACTAGACAAAGAAGCCCTAAAGGGATAAAAGTAGTCCTTTGGGATAAAAGTATTTTTTCACTGTGGTTGCCACGGTAACGCTTTAATTTATGTCTATCCATCTAATATATATATATATATATATATATATATATATATTGTTAGCAGAACTCTTCACGAACACCCTGTCCAAATTTCAAGTAAAAATAATACTTCAATCATGAGTTATGACTGCTTAATTATTGATAAATAGGGAATTGTATATATTCAGGTATTACCCAATAACTTAAAAGGTGCATTATGACACGGCCTAGGATCAATCTACAAGATACGTTGCACCTTCGTTTTAAATGTTTTGTTCTTCAGTTTCATTTTTGTTTCAGATTTAAGAACTACATAAAAATATTGAAAAAATGAATGGGTAACCCCTTGACAGGAGTTTGCAAAAATATGTCTATATTGTCATCTGATAAAAGTGGTTGTAGTTTGGCTTTAAAAATGATAGTGACAAACTTATGGACCAATATGAATTAGTTTTACACAAAAGAGTTTTTTTACAAAATTAAAAAAGAGAACTATTCCCCAGCATGCGTCCTCCAAAAAGCTCTTCTGTTTGGAAATTTCTGGAAAAATTATGGTCTAAGGAAAGAAAAATCTGGCTGATATTCAACTCTGATAAAGAATTAAAAATAAAAAGAATTGTTATTACAAATTTATGTCTAAAAAGTTACAATGTGGAACCGAAGAGACTATTTAAAACCGGAAAACATTTGCATACCTGCTGCAGAAGCTCTTGGAATAAGAAGAGTGAAGCTATTGTCAGTTCTTGTTCTGCATGACGCTAGGAGTTGAATATTAGTGCTGACTTTTTTCTGACTTTTTGTGTAAACAACTGCAATTAATTGAAGAACCACAAAAGACGGATATGTACAGTTACCTGTTATGCGATCACCAGCTTTAAAAAAAGGTCTTTGAGATTCGTCACCAGATTCTTTATTGGGAGCAATTGTTAGCTTATTTAATCCAACACAAAAGGTCATTTTCTAAAAGCAGATGTAAACATTGATCCAAGGACTACTAAATACTTGCAATGTTTAATACTGGGTTCATTTTAAATTGGAATCGTGCTTTGTTATTTATGATTTCTATGTAACATTGTACTAGTAACATAACATCTGAATACCGTTTGGTACATAAAGCATTGATTAGCTTAAATTTTTATGTGTGAAAGTTGTATGATCTTTCTAAACAACTACAATGTATACTTAACTGCTAAACCCTTACGTAACTATAAAGTGCCGATTCTTGTTGAAGTAGAGTTTATTGTTCTGTTTAAACATATTCTCTGAAAAAACTCAGAAAGCAAGCTATATTAAGTACTTACTATAGTTGTTAATTTTATTCAAAAATAGTTGATCCCTTCAAGTAATCCTTAACACTGATCATCTTTATCATTACATACAAATATATTCAATAATGAATGTGTATGTATCACAAGATTTCCCAATTTATTAATGGCTTTAAGAAAATCGTTTGAAAATGTGGATAATGTAATTTTTTTAATAAAATTTTAGCTCAAGTCAATCAGAGGTGGCCACTTTTCAAAATTTGGATTTTTTCTAAAGTTCCTAGATGGCACTGATACAATTAATAGTTCAAATATTGCCAAATACACGAGGAATTTGCAACCTGCTTTTATCCCGATTTATGGATCTGAGGAGAAGATGGAGCAACCCCTCATACCTCAAAATCGATAAAAGAATTTTTTACCAATTATAATATTCAAGTTATGCAATGGCTACCGAATTTGCCAGATCTAGTACACATTGAGAACGTGTGGCAGATTTTGAAGGATTTTGTCGAGAAAAAAAATCCCACAGATCTGAAAGAATTAAATAGTTACATCCTTGAATTTCAACACCTAAATAACGCAAGAAGTTAGTCTTCGTTTAATGGATTCAGTTTCTTCGTGTCACGCTTTCAATGGCATACTTGTCAAATAACTTTGTCATCAGGTTACAAGCTGAGACAATTATATTTTCAAATATATTTCATAAGCCTCTATTTGTCTTTGGTTTGTTATCAAAAATGTGTTTATAGTGTGGCCACTTTTTTTACTTGTGCTATATAAAATATTTTAATTCGCTTCAAATAGATCTATGTGCTTTACTAGTAAAAGAGTAGTTGCAATATAAAAATATAAGCAAATAGTTATTGCAATATTAGCGGATATCCGCCTTTCATTGTTGAATCAATGAAGATCAATGTGAGAGTGGATTATGATCAGGCTTTTAAAAGTTTTCACTATAATTCAGAACTAATTTTTGGTTTAATATACTGCAGCTTTAAAGTTCTTATTTTGAAATTATTTTTATTAAAAACAAGTATTAGCTAATTACCAAATGCATTATTTTATACAATGTAGTTATTTAGATAACTAACTTCACATTTCTGTATTTTATATTGGAAACGATAGAATAACCAGTTTGTTCTACACTGTAAACACACTAAGCAGTTCATTATATCTTCATTGTATAAGTGTGGAGTCCTCTTGCACATGGTAATGGTGGGAAAAAAAGTGGATTTACTTCAATAGATTGGCAGTGATCAAGAGCGGATCCGATGGGGGAGAAGGAGAGGGGGGTGAGCCCCCTTTTCAGTTGACCGCTATCCACAAGAGTTTATTTTATTTTTAGGTGCTACTTCAAATTTTTTGTGCCTATTTGAAAAATAGAAAATAACTAGGCTGCCTATTTTAGCCCGTTCTTGCTTTCTGGTTACCTATGTTGCCAGTGTTTAGGCCTATGAATCTCCAAATACTTCCATCTGTACTGGTTATACCATTCTGGACACAGACGTTACCATTTCTAGTATAGTGTATGACCATCAGAGAGCACAGGGGTAGTTTGTGTTTCAACATGGTTCTGGCTTGAAATAAAAAGTTCTATGCAAAAAAGGGTTAACATGGTTTACCTATGTACCACCTAGTAGACATTAGTGCTACTAAATTCGCAAAAGTCAAGTTGATTGGCATTATTTTGTGTTTATGTCTATAGTGTCACAGTAGTACCCATGTTTGTAATGATGCTATTAAGCCTTTGGTTAAATTTTGTCCATATTGTGTTGAATAACTTTTTCTTCTGGATTTTTTAAAAATGTCCTGCACTTCTCATGTACATGTTTTAATGTGGGATTGATTCGAGAAAAACCATCATCGCTAGCTAAATGTATTCATATTTTTATATGTATATTGAGACGTTCAATTTATGCTGCAAGTTGCTAAATTGGCCTAGGTCCCCCATGGAAAAGACAAAAGTTCTCAAAGCGTTTTAAACAGGATAATGAGGGGAACTGCTTGCACTATAGTGTTTTGCTTAAAATCCACTCCACGCAAAAATGCACATCAAGAAACCATGAAGACCCTTCTTTGAGTGAAGACCAATCAATTGGAAAATCCTAGTTGATCATTACCATATCCATTGCAATAAGTTGCAAGTCTTTTATGTGGTTATGTTGTTGAAGGTGAACACTAAATTTGAAAATTACTCTCATCTGAAATTGTCGATTCCTTATATGTGCTAAACAATATTTCTTAAGATAACTAGAATTAAAGTGACGTCCATCTACAGTGTTGAAAGCCATTATGATTTTTGACATTGTATGTGTGTGTCACTGTATATGTTAAGACATACCAAAGCTCATATATATATATATATATATATATAATCATCCCGGCTTTCCCAGGAAAGAAGCCACAATAGGCCACTTAGAACGCCCATGCCTTATATTACGCCCACCTGCACACTAGAAACGTGGCCAGGCTAATTCATTCGAGAAAACATCCTATATCCCAAACTGATTTTCTAATCTATCTCTCATTCTATTATTATTGGAATAACATGGGCATACCTAAGGTTGCATCAAGTCTTTTCCTATGACAATGGAAAATAGTAGAAATTTTTTACTTACTATGCAGATTAATTAGCATTTCCCTTGGAAAATTTGGCCAAGTCTGTGCTAATAATAGGTTATTTTAACCTGTCTCAAATTGATTGGCATGCTTCATACTCTACAGATCCATATGAATCTGATATTCCAGAGTTTCAACTTGTTAATATTTCTACATATGACTCTGGAAACAAATTGAATCTCATATTTTCTGATGATTCTGTTTCAACTATTAACACTGCTCTCTTCTCATCAGATCATACATTTTTGTGGTCTTCAATTCCATTTTCAGCCAGAATTTTGCACAACGTTTCAAATAAAGAGTTTTCTTTTTCATTAGGTCCTTTCATAATTTTTTGCAAGCTCATCTTAAGTTTGACAATCCTTCCTGCTTTAATGCTGATAATTTCATTAACTTTTTAATCATTGCTATACTTTCAGGTCGTGCAAAATCTTCTCATTTTGTAATCTTCATCCTTCCTTTTACACCAATCTATTAACCCATCGGGTAAGACATTTCTTCTAAATAAAATTTCAACAGTAGCTTCTGATTTTTCACACTCGATTGAAATAGACAAAATTTTTTATATCAATTCAATTTCATATTCGAATACTATAAATTCCTGTCATAAATATCTAAAAGCTTTATCAAATCCTCAATCTACATTATCATATGACAACATTTCTACATCTTCTCCTCAAAATATTGCAACAAATACTCCTGTTCTGCTTTTTCAGATCCACTTCCATCATTTTCTTCAGTCAAATACTCGTCAATTTCCATCAATGCTTCTGATGCTAGTGATTCATTTACGCCTCATTCTATCTATACACTTCTAACTTCATTTAAATCCCGCGCATCTTCTTATAATCTTAGCCCAATCTTACTTAATTACATTTCCTCTTCTTTATTTAGACCAAATATTTTGACATTAACTTATCCTGCATTTTGGAAAGTCCAATTTATAAATAAGGCAAGAATTTACCATAAAATTTATGCTCTTTTTAAATAGAAAATTTAGGTATTGATTTTGATTTTGTTAATCTTATTTATATTTATCTTTCTAATCAATCTCAAGTAGTTAGCATTGGATGTCAAATTTCTTCTGAATTTCCTATCTCTTCTGCTGTCCTGAAAGGCTCGATTCTTGGAACTCTTCTTTTTATGATATTCATTAAATGTATTTGTCAAAACAATTTTATTTGCATCTATGTGCTGATGATATCTGATTTTTCCTGCAAAATGAATGACCTTCAAATTTCAAGTGAAAATGCATTATAATGCCACATTAAATATCATATTTCTTTCAATACGTCACATTTGAAGGTCTCTTATTTTTCTCTAAACGTAATACCCGACCTCCTATTATTACATTATCTACCTTACATTTGAAATTCCTTTTAAACTTGAAGAAAATCACATATTTCTCAAGTGCGAGGAATGAAAATGTCGATTAAATCTATATAGTTTAAATCTACTTATGGTTTAAGAGTTTGTTGAGGTGAAATTTTTCCTCATAATTTCCAAATGGTAATATCCATTTTGTACAGCGTCTTTGCAGTTTTTCAAGTAAGTTAAGATTCGAGGAATTGCAATACCATATTTGAGAAGTGTAGGTCAATTTAGATTTTATCATACTGTTATATATGTGTATTTTTGTTGGAAAATTGGTGTTAAAAGGAATATTACGCTTAAAATAAAGTAATTGTATAATTATCTGCTTTAATTTTGTTAGAGCTATGGCTGTTCCATAACAGATTTTTAGAGATATAAACTCCAAGGTCTATAACAGAATCTGACGAATTTATAGTATTTTCCATTATTTGAATCGAGCTTGAATCTTGTAAAGAAAATTGAAATGTATTAACATTAAACTTCATTTCATTGTCTAGACCCAATTTTGAGTATATATTTAACTTCCATAAGAACCTAACAAATGGACTTTAAGATTTTACAATTTTCCCCGACTTATTAAAGTTGTAAACGTACCCGGCCGTACATACGGATGCGTCAGGTAAAAACGGGTACTCGTACAGCTCTATATACTTGTCCAATCCAATCCAATACAAAAATTCTAGAATTGTCCAATTGGAATCTAATTGAATTCTCAGTTCAAATTTTCTTTGCAACATACACTAGATTTTTTGATTTCACATAATAATTATTTAATACAATGAACAGATTTTCTGTTTGTGATTATTAAGGCCTGAATTTCGTTGTAAGATCAGAAAAATACATAATTTCAAAGAGAACGCAGAAAAACCAGAATTATTATTACAAAACAAATGTATTGGTTATATTTGTAGAAGTTTTGGACAGCAATGATGCTAAAATACGAGATTCCATAGTTAATCAATATCACCCACAATGGCGGAAATCTCTCTGTTAATTTGATTGTTTCAGAGTCAAGTTTCAGGTCTAGGAGATGCTCATCTCTTAAAGTCTTGCGGGAACACTCTCGTGGGTTCGGAGGAATTTTGAACTGGGAGTGTGACTGATTTTTTGAAATCCTGGGAGCAAAAGTTTAAATTTTTTCATAAAATACTATTTTGTCTAGGTTTTCTTAGAACTGGAACATATTGGAAGGTGGTGCCTCATCACTAAAATTCAAAGTACGCAACACATCGAAGAAGAATCCAATGATTTGTTGCAGGATTTTTATTCAAACTCCGAAGGTGAAGGATCTGATCGGAAACGATGTACCATTTTGCTCCCAGTCAGAATATAAGAGACATGCAAGATGTTCATAGCCTTCAGTATGACTAAGGCTATCATATTGGAAGAATTCCTCTTTTTGAAAACTTAGATAAGTTGCATGATCTTATCTAACCATACAAGCTTTAGAAACAGCTCCTGAACTAGCGTTTGTTCAGCTGGACATACGATTCCTGTTTGATCCGCACAACGGCATTTTCCCATCTGAGTGAACACTTGGTTATCAGAAAATATAGTATGCAATGCAGTATAGGTAAAAAAATACAAAAATTCATGTTATATATTCATGGGTGTTCTGTTGGGAGTATTGTAAAACTCGGTGCTATATTAGTAGGAGACCCCTGGGAGTGAGATCAATTCATTGTGCTGCCGCAAGACTATTCCCTCCCTGGTGCTAGCTTAGAGAGATCTTTCAACAAATATTGCGAAGTTCTAACTCAAAAACAGATAAGCATGGCAGAAGAAAATTCGTCCATGAACCTATTTATTGTGATCATAAATTTGTAATTGAGTTCCTCTTTATCAGAGTAAATCACTGTCTTTTGTTAAAGCACGAAAACTAGAATTCTTCCAGAAAGGAAAAGCTTAGCATAGTATATTATGTTTTTTGCATACAGAATATCATTAATCTACTCATAATATAGTATAATAAAATGACACCAACTATCCACAAACTTTACCTATTCGGGATTCTGCCTAATATGAGACCACACATATGTATGCATATCATATCATGACGGAATTGCTGTGCAGGTTCAATTAAGGGACATAAATAGCAATGCAACCAATGAATTTATGAATTTATTTATCATATGCTGACCAATTAGAATACAAAAGCGCAATAATACCGTTACAGTAATTGATTCTAATCAAATAAAATTTTACAAAACGTACTTATTTTGTGCTCACATGATTAAGAGACAATATAGCAATTAGTTACCATGATATTTTGCATTGAAATTCAGAGTATCATCAGACCCATACCCAAAGCAATTGTTTCATAGATAGTATAAGGAATTATTGAAAAACTGAATTATAAAAATTAGTGGTTTTGGAAATTTTTGTAAGACTATTCCAATGAAAATCTAATTGGAATCCAATGATTAGCACATTTTGTTTGCCCAACCAATTCCAATACAATTCCAATGTCCAATTGGAATTCAATTAGATTCCAATTCCAATGGACAAGCCTGTCTATATATATATATATATATATATATATAT
>CABFPE010000006.1:1987989-2006858 GCA_900660155.1 Hofstenia miamia | reverse complement strand
ATATAATATATATATATATATATATATATATATATAGTATATTTTAGGAATCACTATTTTGCAATAAATTTCAAACAAAATGTCTTGATGTACATTATTATGAATTAATTTAAATTATTTCATAAAAAACAAAACACTCTGGTTGGATTAGTAAGAAAAACATTATAATTTTTATTAGTATTATCTTATGAGTGTATCTGACATTTCCACTTGTTCATAATTTAGCGCTTAGCATAAACAATGTAACAAAGATTATAAACTAGTGTACAGTACATTATGCTTGTATTTAATTAAGCAATAACAACATACCGTGACGTTAAACAAGCCAACTTAAGAGAAAAGTCGCGCGTTAATCTACTCACTCAACACGAGTGCCACGAAATTATATTAGAAGTAGATTTTCAAAGAGTACGGTCAAATGGCCAGAGAAAACTCAAATGGCTGTGGCTTCGATTTAGTGTGACGTAGCAAAACCATGTTCTTGACACCTGTACTTAATCAACTGCCGCATGATAACAAATTAACGACTTTGGCCTGCGACATTCATGCGAACACTCGTGGATATTTAAAGAATATGTATTCCCAATCAGAAACAAACTACTTCAAGATTCACTGAATGATATTAACAATTATGCTGTGGGGAATCACGAAATTTCTTTAATATATCACATTAAACTTTAAGTTTTTGAGTAATACATATACTAGGAAGTAGTAGTTTGTTTATTGATGAAATTCATCCTTGACTTTTCCAATTTTTTACAAAAATATATTTAGGAATATTGTGTGTATTCAACAAAAGTTATTCTAATTTTATAAATTTTAGTACAACGCAGCACTGAAAAATAAATTGGGCATAGAATTTTTTCTGCAATCAGATATTCAAACACAAAACTTTCGTTTTCAATAAAAATGCAAAGAGCGGCATTGTTTCGTGGTAAACAAAAATTAATTAAGCAAGTGTTCGTACTTAATTTAAACTTAACAATCCTTATCTTACACTACTATTTCACACTTACTCAACTTTTCCTCTCAGCACCTTCTGATCTAAAGTTCGCTTTTGCGTCCAGTATTTTAAAGAGAAAATAGGTCTGAACTTTAAGTAAAAATCTTATTATATATGTCCCTTTTAATGCCACTTCTCATACATGATATAGCGACTAAGTTGAATTATATGTGTTAAAGTCAAGCACACTACTGTTGTTTTTACCTATGATGATGCAGTCAAGTCAAATTTGATGATGAAAATTAAATATATTCTATTAATTATTTAAGTGATCACTTTCCAAGCAATAATTGTTATAATATTTCCTTTTGCTAAAAATCCTATAAAAAATAATATTACTTCGCTTAAGAAAACTCTTAAAAGAATACAATATAAATTATAATCAGATAATAATTTATAGCATTTCGCAACAAGAAATTTAATGAGTTGAAAGGAGTAATTTGTAACTTATATATTTACTGTTGAATTTAATATTAACAACAATATTTTTTTATTTACAATGGGTAAGCGCAGCCTACCGCACTTACCTGGAGTGTGTGATTTTGTGAACAATTGTTATCTTCTCTAGCATGATCGCATTTCCTACATCTAAAAGGCTTTTTACTAAATAGAAGAAAGTGAGAAGCTTCATCGTTTTTCACTGCCATTGCTGGAATTGGAAAAGCAGATTTTCCACTGTACAAGGCTTACAACTAGTTCTTTATTCCTAAATTACATCCACGATCAATCACAAATAAATTATCTGCATATATTTTAATATATATTGTTCTTTGCAAGTACAAGACTGCAACTTTAAGACATTAAGCAAATGATTCCTGTTACAGTAAATATATTACTAGCACGCCAAGATTTACTAGTACTTACGTATATTAACTCATATTTATAAAAATAAATAACAATATTACTATTACTATACCCTTATAAAATGTGTTCTTACATCACACTAAAATAAAAATTTTTATGATTACTTTACTTAGCAGCAATTCCAATAAATAATAATAACTTAAAATCAGTAATGACATTCACTTGATCTAAAAAATCTTACTTTTTATTTCCATCCACGAAGCAATTTCAATAAGTATTTTTTTAGAATTCATTAATTTTATTCTTATTTTAAGCGTTCAATGAGAATTCATGTTTTTTCCACTAGATGGCTAGTATTTACGCAAAAAGATAAATCAACTTAAGCTACTTCTAAGGAGAAACATTTATATACATCTATCTTTCAGAAGTTTGCTCCTTAAAGCAGTTTGACATTGAGTGACGAGTTAAGTAACATAAAATCTGAACAAAATCATTTCATTTGAATCAATGTTTTCTCACTTCATACTTAAAGTTGCATTTCGGTCCGGTACAATCCGGTTCAGTTCAATCCTGTCCTGTCCTCAAATATTGCAGTCCTGTCGTTCCGAGATATTCGTAAGATTATATTCAAAGTTAAGTATATTATCATTTTTTTATTATTTCAATGCAATGTATTTCGAAATTTATGTGTACAATATTTTCCATGTACAAATTATTGTAACTTTGCGTTTGTTATTTTCTGCTTAGAATTTTGAACGCAAAATTTCACCAAAACAACAAAACATTTTGACCATATTTTGACCTATTGATGAAATTAAAACGAATTCAATCATGAAGAGGACTACACATAACAAAACATAATGGTTAAGGTTTTCAACAGAAAAAATTACATGATAATTCAATGAATTTCGAACTCTTATTGATTATTGCAATTGCATACCACTGCATTCCGCTACTCAAAATAAGTCTGAACGAGCAGCCAGTAGTGCAAGCAATTCAATTACTAGGAATCGCACTTGATTGCTACCTTCTCATAGTAATGAACTTTTGGTCAGGGTTGACCATTTCCATCTGTACCCAACCCATACTCGCTAAATTTTAAGAAAGCTGTACTCAAAACATACCCACACCCGCAATGAGCAAAAATTTTACCGTACCTCACCCGTAGATTTTTAAAAAATCGCAGTGGTTTTACTTAGAAAAAAGTAATTTTCCCGATAGCAACGTATTTTATACTACAAAGCAGATCACCGCGCAGTATACACACTATAGATGAGCGCGGTACAGGATTTGTAGAATTATTTCCACCGCAAGAAATTTCCCCTCTAACCACTGCAAAGTGCGCTTATTTATTGCAAACCACTGCAATAAGTGAAATTTTACCACGGCACACCGAAGCAATGTCGATTTTATCTTCGTAAGAATAGATAGATATTTCTGAATGGTTTTTTAGTTTTATGGAACATTCGTAGAAAAGTTTAAGACAATTTCTTAGGTATTTTGTGACTTTATTCAATTTTATAAGAGTAGTATCCAATTTTTCATGAAATATGCAAAAAATTACTTTTAACATTTTGTATGTGAAATCTATAGCTAAGTCAAAAAAAGTATCCACATTATAACACATTTTTGATAACAAACGAAAGACAAATAGAGGCTTATGAAATATATTTAAAAATATAATTGTCTCAGCTTATAACCTGATGACAAAGTTATTTGACAAGTTTGCATTGAAAGCGTAACTTCTTGAGTTATTTGGTGTTGCGATTCAATGATGCAACTCTTTAATTCTTTCAGATTTGTAGGGTTTTTTTTCTCGACAAAATCCTTCAAAATCTGCCACACCTTCTCTAGATCTGGCAAATTTGGTGGATATTGCATAACTTGAATATTATAATTGGTAAAGAAATTTTTTGTTGATTTTGAGGTATGAGGGGTTACTCCATTTTTGTTCTAAGATTTATGAATCGGGATATAAGCAGGTTGCGTATGGTACAAATTCCTCGAGTATTTGGAAATATTTTGAATTATTAATAATATCAGTGCCATCTAGTAACTTTAGATAAAATCCTCAAATTTTGAAAAGTGGCCACTTTTTTTGACTTGAGCTATATTAATTTTGCTTTAGAAACAACTGTTTGAGAAATACTCAGAAACATTAAATCAAAACAAAAAGCGTTATCTATCTAACACCTATGCCACTTCAAGTTGTCTTAATGCTTCCGCTAACCACAATTGTGTAAATCGATACCGCGGTATTACCGCACTCAATACATACTATCATGTGTATACACAAATGTAAACATCCTAGAGATCCATGATACTATCATATATTTATTTGTTAACTTTATGTCTGTGAGTGATGTAACATATATAGACTTCTTTATACATGTAAGATATAATGACGATACTGAAAATCAGTCCAAATATAGAATACAATATTTCATATTCCATCGTAAAAGTGAAATGTGAATACGTATGTATAAGATCATTAGTTTACAAAATAACTCAAAGACTTCGCTACATTTATGTATATAAATGTATATAAAAGGAGAAGTTTTATTTAAGAAATTAACGTTAATATAAATATATTCAAGCAAAGTAAATGAAGATTATTGTTTCGCTTGTACCAATCCAATATCAAATACTGATAAAATGCTTAAATGCATTACATGCGGTAAAATTATGTATTTTAATAAACGCTGCACAGCATTTGGTAAAGCAATTGATATTTTCAATCAATATTATAAACACACAGTTTTATTGTGCACTTCTTGTGTTGATGAAGGTAAAAACGTACTTGTTATCGAGCATTTAATGCACTTCTAATGTGCAACTAGAAAATTTTAACAAATTATTTGAATTACAAATATCTGAAATGAATATAATGAATTAATTAAAGACTCAAATGATGTTTTATCAAGTATTGAGCAGTTTGTTTCCCAGTCATCAAACTATCAATGTAGGCAAGCTGAGCTTAACAACAAAAACTCCACACTTCTTTCAGAATTACAAATGTCATGAAGTAGTAAAGAAAATAATCAAAACTATTCAGCCCGAATAATTATCCGTGGCCTTCCGGAAACTGTCCAACATCTCAATAAATCAGACACACTAGAAAATGATCAATCTTCAGTAATTTCTATGCTTCATCATTTTGGTATTGATAGTAATTGTATGAAAGATAACATAAGCTAAATTTAGGAGTGATAAATTACGTCCTATCCTTGTCGATGTTGGAAACATATGGAATAGGCGTCTGATTTTATCAAAAGCATATTTAATGAAAAATTATCATTGCAAAAATATTTTTATAAAGACAGAATTATCTCCATTGGAAAGTGAAGTTTAAAAGAAAATACTTTCTAAGCGCTACAAATCATTTAAATCAGGATCGGATAGGAGTGAACTCAAAATTCGTAGTCTTCAATTCTTCCAGAATGGGTCTCTTGTAGTTGTTGATTGACTACACACTAATAACTTGTCACACAGTATGATGTTTTAATACACAAATTTACAAAGTTTGATTTCATTAAATAAAATAATTTAATTATTTGATTTATGCTTCAATTATCTGTATAACAGAAACCTGGATTGATAATATCTTCAACGGTTCGGTATTTCTTTATTCTTCATTTTCAATTCCAACAGAAGCAATGAAATCACCTCATCTCAAATGGTGTTTGCATTTTCCTTGTTAAAGATGATATAATTTTTATTCAATTAAATGTCAATAATAATGTAAATTTTTGGATGTGCAACTATTATTGACTTAAATCTTTTTTATTCTTATTATCTGCATCTATATTCCTCCACATTCAAGCTATTATCACCTACCATTTTGCTAAGCGACTTATCGTGCTTATATAAGATCCTTAAATAATCAAATAATAGAACAGAAAATATGCATTATTGGTGACTTTACCAATCTTGATTTAGAAATTGAAATTTGCAGTAATGATTATGAACAACAAATTATGGATCTCCTACTAAGCTTTATCAAAAAATTACTTTTCCTGCTCACTAGAACGGTAATACTCTCGATCTTGTATTCATAAATGATGATTGCTTTGAAACAAAATTACTTACTCCTGTGTCTGACAGTTTCTCTTGTCATGGAATAATAAGTATTGACTTCAATCCTAATCTTTTTACAGATCCTTTCAAACGGGATAACCTTAATCGTACTTCCTCATACTCTTTTTCTCAGGCAAATGTAAATAAATTTAAACATAAGCTTAACCTCTTCGCTTTTTTCATTTAATCACCATCTTGATATTTCATTTAATATTTATGCATGGTATAACGACTTTTTGATATTATTAACACTTACGTTCCAAGAAAAAGAAACGAGGGGCTTCATCTACCCCAATATTTTAGCTCACATACTGTTCGTCTATTAAATAAATTTGATTCGTTTAAGCGAAAACTTATGAACCTACCTTTATCAAGAATACCTAATCAACTAATTTTAATTTAACGACAACTATCAGAATCTATCAAATTTGATGCCACATTATTTGCTGAAAATTTCGCTAATAAATACAACATTAATAACTGCTAGAAGCTTTTTCGTTTGCAAGTCATATTCTCTCCCCTAACAGAATCTATTGGAATGCTGATGTTGCAAGTAATTGATTAGAAAAAATTTGTTTTATCGTTACTTTGCTTCAGTTTATCAACATGAATCCAATCTAACTCCATTCGATGATGTCAAATTATTCAATGTGATTATGTGTCCCTTACGGAAGACAACACTTTCTTTCGCCTTAGTAACTGCACTTCATCAGGATGTGCATTAAACGAAATATTTCTTGCTACGAAATATTTCTGTCGAGCGATGGCGTTCGCAAATTGATTTTGGTTGCTATCTTAATACATGGCATAAAAAATATTTTTAGCAATTGCTCTAAATTGGCCTGCATTTTTATACTGTCATACCGTCATGTAATCTTTCTGCATCTTGAAGCAATTCGCATTGTAGTACCGCCTTTCTTTAAAGGAAATGTTTGCTAGATATTTATTCGCCCATATATTTTCTTGAGAAGTCATAGAAAAAAGTATTTTAGCGATTTCTCTAAATTGGTCTTCATTTTTATGCCATCACAAAGTCAGACCAATTTAGAGAAATCTCTAAAAATATTGTCCCAAAATCTAGCAAACATTTCCTTTAAAGAAAGGCAGCACTACAATGCGCAATGCTTCACGATGCAGAAAGATTTCGTGACGGTATAAAAATGCAGGCCAATTTAGAGCAATTGCTAAAAATTTTTTTTGCCATGTATTAAGATAGCACCCAAAAATCAATTTTCATACGCATCGCGCGACAAAAATATTTCGTAGCAAAAAATATTTCGTGTAATGGCTTAGATTACTTACCAGCTCATTGGATTATGCTAAAGAAATATCTTTCCATGTTTTTAGGCTTTTGAAATCTTTGTGGAAGCTTACATTATTTCCAATGATATGAAAAAACAGCAAAAATTACTCCACTGCTTAAATCAGAGAATGGAAATAACGTGTGTAATTATAGACCAATCTTTATTTTACTAAAACTTTCTTTGCTTTTAAAAAATTAATATTTATAGAATTTTTTACTGCGGTGTACTCTTTACTATCAAAGCATCAATATCGATTTATAGAGAACGATAAACTGTTTTACAAATTTTGAACTACTTAAATGAAGTTTATCATTATCATGACATAAACTGTCGTTTGCTTTCATTTTATCTTGATTTTAGCAAAGCATTTCATGAAGTATCACATTCATTATTAATTGATAAACTTAAAAATTTATTTGATGTTTCTAACCATTTTTTTGCATTAATTACATCATGTTTATTTCGAAGATCTCAATGTATCAACATAGGTGATGTTATATCAAATGCATTCCCGGTTCCTAGTAGAATTCCTCAAGGCTCTTGCTTAGGATAACTTTTATTTCTTTACTTTATAAATGACCTTCCATCTGTATGCAAAAGCTCATTTCCATTTTTATTTGATGATGACTTTAATTACTTAGCTCGATGATTTATCCACCGCTTGGTAATGACTTATCACTTATGACTTATTTTAATACAATTTATGATAGATAAGTGTTCTCCTTTATCGTTTAGTGGAAAAACGTTTTATCCTACTATTGAGGTCAGTGATCTTGGTGTCTATATTACTTCAGATTGTCATGGTATCAAAATATTGATAAAAAATCTCCAAATCTTGTAAGATATTTTCTCTTACCAGAAGATCTCTTCCACTTAGCACCTCAACAAATTGTAAATTAATGTTGTATAAATCAATGGTTGTTTCTATTTTAATGTACGCTTCACCCACTGATATACGAATTTAACAGATGTGCTTAAGCTCGATTGTTTTCAATCAATGCTTACAAAGTGGATAACTACTGGCATTTCATATAAAAAACCGTCTTTTAAAGTTGAAAATTCTCCCTCTACAACTCTAAAACTCCAAGTAAATGATTTTTTATTTATGAATATATAAAGTTTATTTCGCTTTATTCTCTAAATAATAAGAACATGCGTTCTCAAGATCTAATGTTCAGAAAACCAAAAACAGATTTATTCTATTTTAATAGTATATATATTTTATGGTACTTTGATTTTTAAGACGGTGCTGTTTGAATATGCCTTTGAACATCTCAAACTTAAATTTAATGAAAACAATAATTGTTCGAAACTTTTCGTTTGTTTTTGGGCGACTTGTATCATTAATTTAAATTGCATTTTCGGTTTTAATTTTTAGTGCCATTATTATAGTAATAAGCCATTTTATTATTATTATCTCATTACTTTTTCACAGCTTCATGCTGGTATCCCTCTTAGCTCGGAGAAGTCATCAGTTCCCAGCGAATCTGAGAAGCTTTCCTCAGGAATCTAGCTGTTCTTAATAGCGCTGCCTTATGTACTACATCAACTCCCCACTTCGGTAATCTCAACTCCCTCAGGTGTCTTATGCTCCTTACTCACTGCTCCTAGTACTCCTACTACTATCGGGATTACTGTGACCTTCTTTAACTTCCACAGCCTTTCTATTTCATCTGCCAATTCCCTGTACTTGTCTATTTTCTCTTTATCCTTGCCTTTTACATTCCTGTACTTTGGTACTGCTATGTCTGTCCATATTTTCAATCTTTTCTCCAGTGGCTGCGTGTGGCATTATGTGCAGGGTGTACCACACTAAATGCAAAACTATAATATTCTTACATTTTTAGTTTTCAGCAAATATTACACTGATACATGAATAAATTTGCTCATAATTTTGCTGAAAATCAATGATAATTTAAATATGAAAACGTAACAATGAAATTAAGATCTCTCGACCGCTATATAAACCAAGCAGTCAACGTTTTAAACCAGGAACCGAAAATATGTATATATTGTCAGTCCAAGGCAGCCCAGTGCCAAGTAAAATGAAATTATGTTAAATTCATTTTGAAACATTGTGATTTCGAGTTCAAGAAGGTTGAAATAGGTATTAGAAAGTGAAATTTCAATAATCTTTCCAAATCATAATGAAGTTGAGGTTCTTAGGATAGGATCTTAGTAGGGTTGTTATGGTATGCTTTTGATCACATTTATGCATTTAATCCACCTCTCCGGAAGTTTAAACAGAATAAAGGTATATTTTTCTAATGTTTCACCTATTTCCCCATATCCTAGACAATAGATTGAGTCCATCCATGTCCATGGCCTGCTGATTATAGATTAAAAATTTTTATGTGACCTGTATTTGTTAGAATTAAATATTTTAAATAGCATTTGAAAGCAGTTTTTCTTACGCATCTTACAAAGTAAACAGAATTTGAATATGACCCATAATAAATGAAATACTCAATTACAAACTTCGAGAGTTTGAGAATTTTGTTTCGAAATGATCCTCACCTAATATCTTCATAGTTTTTTGATATATTAACCTCAAAATATGTACATGTACACAGCATAAACTTCTGATGAATAATTCTGATTGGATAAATTGGAAATTTAGAACTCAACGCCAAGCGGCCAAAAATTGTATTACAAATTGAACTTACTGCTGTAATATTTGTTTTTATTTGTTAATATTTTGTCATTTTAGATAAACTAGCTATCTACATCCACATGTACATTTTTTTTGTAATACCATACTCTGTTTATTTAATTCAAAATTGGGGTAATATATTAGTATTGATTGCCATTTAATATTGTTTTTTCAAGGTGGATCTAGTCCACCTTGCCCACCCATTGCCGCCGCCTATACTTTTCTCTTTATCTACCACTACTATGTCTGACTTCAATGCTTTTATTACCTTGCTCGTCTGTATGTGTAAGTCCCACAGTATCTTAACATTCTCATTCGCTATGATTTTCTGTGGCTTATGGTCGTACCACTTCTCTCCAATTTCTAACCATGCTGCTTGCTCAAGCTCCAATGTACCACTCTTCCCACCTTGTCATGCCTGAACCTATACTCATTCTGTGCCAACTTCTCACACCCTGCTATCAGATGATCTACTGTCTCCAGCCCTTTCTTACATAGCTTCTCGTATCACTTACTTCTACTCTTCTGTTTACATGCTTCTTCACCAAGTTTGTCCTAATTGCTTGCTCTTGTGCCGCTATTATCAATGCTTCTGTTTCTCTCTTCAATACTGCCCTCCTTAGCCACATGTTGCTCTCTTCTCTGTCACAGTTTTTTGTATTCCTCCAGTATTATCCATGCATCACCTTCTGTCTATACCTCGTTTATCTCTCTGCTTCCACTCTTCTCTGGTATGTTTTCTATTCATCAGGATTGCTATTATTTTCCTTAAATCTATAGTAACCTCCAGTAGGGGCTCCTTAGGTTGCTCTTTTACATATTCCTTTAGTCTTAGTGCTTCTGCTACCACAGTCTCTTCTACACTTAGCAGTCCCTTCCCTCCTCTATGCCTTGACATGTACAATCTATCAAAATCTCCATTTAAGTTGAAACCCTCTCTGCTGCTAGTAACTTCCTTGTCTCCCTGTCTAACTCCCTCAGGTTATTCTTGTTCCACCTAACTATTCCCGCTGAGTATCTCAACACTGGATTATTATTATTGTTATAATTATAATGGCACTATGAGTTTTGAGAGGTTCGAGTGCCAGTAGCGCCCTCTCCATAGCCATAAGCGCTCTTTTCCATTTTTGATGCACTTTTAATTGGATTTTAATGAAACTTGGTGTGTAGCTTCGCTATGCTAGGCTTCAATTGTGCCTTAAGTTTGAGCAAGATAGGGACATTAGTTTAGGAGACAAGGGCCTCCAAATGTTTTGAAATTGAACTATTATAATGGCGAAACTGGCATACTAATTTGAACTATTATAATGGTGCTTAATTCAAATTATTAACTATTATAATGGCTCTAGGGATTTTATTGTTATTTCTCATTTAATATTAGTATATTTTCGTATTAAATGATTAATTAGGTGATAATAAACAGGAGTCTACATATTTGAACAATTTTCCCGCTCTTATATTGGATTTGGAACAAAATAAGGATCCCGGCCTGTCTTATCAAAATTCCATCTTGAAACAAACTGAAAAGAACATTACAGGTGTACAATTTAATTTTGAAGTGAATAAAAGAGGTCCGAAGTCGATCTGAGCATTATTCGTCACGCAATCTAGGTTTTCGCAAGGGCACAACCCTTTAAAATATTTTTCTTTAAAAAAATCACACAAGATATGGTTTAATTCAGCTTTTTCAATATGGATGTAAACATATACATAGGTTATTAGAATATAATCGTTTTAAACAGGTTTTTATGAAAGAATTACATCGTCATAATCAGTAATCGCCATAAGCACCATTATAATAAATTTCGGCCAGTAACGCCATTATAATAGTGCCTGAAGGTGGCCAGTAGCGCCATTATATTTTCCAAGTGACGATAAGCGCCATTATAACAATTATTATTATTATTATTAAGTTTCAATAAGAAAAATATATTCTTATCAAGGACAACTAGATTAAAAGTTAAAATCTAGTGGTCTCCAATTTCAATGATCTAATCTCCATGATCAAATGAACCATTCAATTAACAACAATGCTGTTAGTGAATTTGAACTTGTCGATTGAAATATTTGAATATATTTTTCGAAGTGAAACGCATTGTATATTTTATCAGTGAATTTTAGTGAGTCCTAAATCACGTAGGTTTTTGCATCTGAAGTCAACGTAACCGTTCAAACCACTTCCGGCCATGCTGTTTCTCTACCAAGTCCTTCTCAAATACAATTTTGAATGTTATCCAAGCAATTCATCTTGCATCACAATTATCGCGCGCCTCAAAGATGGACATTTGCCAATTCACTGGCAAATAAGGGCGACATTAAAAACGGACTATTAAGCAACAGAGTGCACAAATGAGTCCAAAACCAGTTAATTCTATCAAATTTATAAGAAATGTGATGAAAAATAAACCTCATTTAAAATTTTTCAATTTCAGTGTGTAGATCTTATTATAGCGTTTTAACATACTTAGTATTGGTCTAGCAAAAAAAAATTTTTTTCCATTAAGATTATCAAGCATACCGAATTAACATTACTTTTGCACCCATATACATCTCTCTGCGCTGCCTCACATTAATGTAATGAAGAGTATAACGTACAATCATACCGGTAAATTCATCCGCGCTTCTGAACATACTTACCCAAGCCCCACTCACACAGGCAAAATTTTAAATAACTGTAGTCCACCCACTCCCGCGCGTGTATACTGAACTTACGTCCACCCTTGTTGACCATATTATTAAATTTAACAGAATCATTTAACAGAAACTGGAACATTTTTATTTAACCGATCTGATGAACAGATTTCTTACTAAATTTTGTTGAATAACAGAAAAGAAAGGCAAAAATGTACAGGGTGTTTCAAAAGTCTTGAGAACTTTGCAAATGCGTATATCTCATGAACTATTCCAGGTAGAAAAATGAAACTGGTGCCATTTTAAATCTTGTGTAAACAAGTTTTTGGTCATACTAATTATTGTTGTCTTATCTTTCCAGGTGCAGTGATGGCGTTCTCTCAACAAGAAAAGGCATTTTACGTCCTCCTATTTGCAAAGACTGAATTGTGGGCTCGTGTTCAGCGTGCATTTCGCAAGAAATTTGAAAAAGAAGCCCCTGAAATGAAATCCATTGTCAGATGCCAAAAGTGAACGTGTTTTTTGCCTGGTAGATGGATTGGGAGATCTGGGCGAGGTGATGACGTTGTCAAATCCTGGCCTCCTAGATCTATAGATCTTACCCTGTGTGACTTTTTTCTTTTGGGCTTTGTCAAGCAACAAGTTTATGTGCCGCCCTTTCCAAGGCTCGAGTAACGGCAGTTGTGGGAACCATTGACGTCGAGATGCTGGAACGCGTTTGGCAGGAAATGGACTATCGACTAGATGTCTGCCGTGTGACAAATGGTGCTCATATTAAACAACTTTGAAGATTCCCCACAAAACTTGAAACTTTAACCTTTCTAACGGTACCAAATTTATTTTTCAATTCCTAATAGCTTTTGAGTTATTAAAAATCGTTATGTTCCCAAGACTTTTGAAACATCCTGCATTTTATAATGCCAAAATTCTTGTACGAAGGGCATTGTAACTGAAATAAATTTCTTCGGCATTAGAAAGTAAATTTATAATACAGATTTAAAAGTATATATATATATATATATATATATTTTTAACCAATTTGTTAACCGATCTGTTAAACAGATTATAAATATGGTCATCCCTGCTTTTGATAATTCATGGAAATTTACATTATATTCATTTTATAATTTTTATACATTTTTCAGGAATACATTATACATTTTGTTCATTCTTTATTTTTAGTGATTAATTGAAAAAATACATTCTGTAGCTTTAACTACTACTTCCTACTGTGTACATATATTACGGGTACAAATATTACGGGTATGGGTAAGGTAAAATAAACCCCGGGCAAGTAACGGTGGTAAATTATGCTGGCAGCACACCTCTAATATATGCATATGCATATGTTAAGGCAACTCAACCGAACCTATCTGCATATCTATATATTATTTAACTCAGTGTTTATTATTTATATATATATATATATATATATATATTCGGTGGCCTATAATAATGCTGTAGCGGATGTTCTAACATATATACCAAATTTAAGCCCAATTGGTTAATATTTCATTTTTAGACTTTTAGGGCTTTTCTAAAACTGGAAACTCAGTATGCGAATCACTGATTATATGTATATTCGTATATAGGCTTATATAGACCTATACTTAAAATCTTAATATTTAAATCGATTCTGAGTGGTCCCCCAAAAAATTGCATTGATCCGGTCTTTGAATCTATCAGTTCGGTCCTGTCCATCCCAAAAGATCAGGATCACTTCTAGCTTTGTTGTATTGTATATCAGTACTCTTACGATTATTGTCTTACAAATGCAGAAAGAAATGCAGTCGATGTTTCTAAAATTTTACAAGAAAATTTTGAATCTCTAATAATGAAACAAATAAATTGTGAACATAAAAATAACATACCTGTTCATTTTATGTAAACAACTTGTACGTAAAGTGTATTTAAGAAGCTAATTCTTAATGCTCTAAGTTATTGTATTAAATTATTGATGAACGAGTTTAATATTTAAAGCAGGAACCTTCAAAGAATTCTGAAAAAGTTGACTTAAAACTAAAAAATGTAAATTACATTTTGATATATTTAGAAGTCGAAATAGGCAAACGCTTTGCGTGTCAGGAATTATTGAATTACAAAGATGCACTACAAAAAATTGATAAACGCATTTAATTTCAGTTTTCTATTTTATAACCTCACGAAAAAGCAAAAGATTTCTAGAAAGATGCATAGTAGCATTTTGAGAGCTCTAAATGTCATACCAAAGCATGTGACTGCTAATCACATTAATAGTGGCATTATTTCCTCTATGTATGGCAATGATTTGAAATGTTTGTTCATAATTTATAAATACGCAAATATACAAGAGATTTCTTGTCCTTAGATTTTCTAAGAAGTTAAGTCTGTATTAAAAATCTAACAAAGTATGTACTAGGTAGTATGCTCTTTAATTCTATCACTATAAAGAAATGGAATAATCTAAAAATATATTTCTAAAGTTCATTTAATTTAAATAACTTTCTAATCACCCAGAGTAAGCTTAGAGGTAGGCTGATAACGGGTCGAACCTATTGATCCGTGTGACCCGCGATCTCACTGATCTTGACCCAATAATGTATATACAGCTTTACCATCTGCGTTTTTCTTCAATTTGTATTAACCAGACTTAAGTTTTATTACAATATTTTGTTGCAATGTTTGACTTTGGGCATAATTAGCCGCAATGTGATGAAAAGCAATAAATGTAGTGTAAATAAATAAAAGTTGGATGAGTTTATCGAATTTACAGTTTCACTGCTTTTTACAAAATAAAAGCAGTGCTTTCAAGATTTAATAAATTTCATTTACATGTTTTCTGAGTGAGGAGTCTAGAGAAATATGAATCAATATTATTAACTAGTACTAGTGTGAGGTGTTAACGTCTTAGGAATGTGAAAAATGATGGTAGAGGAAACGGAAAAAAATTAGTGTTAATTCGGTTTACCAAATCCGACTGCAAAATTTGATAACGTGTCATTTTTAAGTTATCTACTAACCCATGAACCGGCAAATCCGTGCAATTTGGTCACTCGAATGACCAGTCATCCGCTGTCAGCTCTGCCTGGGGAGGGAGTAAATATCCGTTTGGCTCAGTTAATACAGTTTTCAAAGCGAAATTTCCTCTGTATTTGTGAAAAAAAGAAGAGCATAAGTTGGCATTGAGAAAGCGCTGCAATCCTTAATTATTTAGTACCAGCTTAACGTTTTTATGCTTCTATACAATTTATAGAATCTCTCACGCTTTGCAATAAATTAAATATTTTCTAATACGTATCAATTCTTTATTGAAATAAGCCTCTTATAGAAAGTGATATATGTTTTCAAATCAATTAAACAAATTCATTCGAACAACACGTGCAAAAGAAGTCATAGTGACAGCTGGTTGTTTGTGAATTTCTAACTTAAATAGTGCATCATGAACTTTATTGACTTTGTTATCTGACTTATATTGTAAATTGTGATTATTTTTGGTAAATAGGATATTGTCATTTCCCTTTGTCAATACTACTTGATGAAGTATTCTATGTTGAACTCACCAGCGTTTATTCTAGTTTTTCTTTATGCTGTTCAATGCAAACTACTTACACCAGTTTTACTTATACCTGGAGATGGTGGTAATCAACTAGAAGGAAAATTAGATAAATCTCATGTTTCCCATTTCTATTGCAGCAAGAAAACTGATTGGTTCACCATTTGGCTTGATATTGAGTCTTTTATTCTCCAATATCAACTCAACTGCTACGTTAACAATTTAAAGCTGGTTTACAACTCAAAGACACACCAGACAAGCAATCCAAAAGGCGTTCAAATTCGATGGGCATCTCCAGGGGATCTTAGCGGCTTGAAAACATTGGATACTTTCGGATTACTTGGTTATTATGAGACTATCATTGATAAACTTAAAGATGCTGGATACAAAGAAGGTCAAAGTTTGAAAGGCCTTTGTTACGATTGTAGAAAGGCAGGTAATGAATTAAAGGAGACAATGTTTGAAATGGTCACGCTTATAGAGAATATGTACTATGAAAATAACAACAAATCAGTATGTTTAGTATCTCACAGCATGGGTGGCTTACTGATCCTTCAGTTGTTGGAAGGACGTTCTCAAGATTGGAAGGATAAATATATAGATAGTGTTATAGCTATAGGCACTCCATATTTTGGTTCCGTAAAATCTATTCAAGCTACAGTATCTGGATATGATTTCGGTATCAGCATTTTACCCAGTAAAAAATTGAGAAAAGCACAAAGGACATATCCTTCGACTGCATGGCTTTTCCCAAATCCCGAATTTTGGAATTCTACTCATCCAGTAATGAAAACACCAAAAAGGGTGTACACCCTCAATGACTACAAAGATATTTACAATGATATTGGATTTCCCCAATTATATCAAATGTATAAAGATACTACAAAAATATTAGACTTTCATCCGCCAGGTGTATCATGGCACACAATTTATGGTACCGGAATTAAAACAGCTTATCGACTAATTTATGATAAGGATTTTCCCAATTCTGAACCTGAAACAGTAGATATAGATGGAGACGGCACAGTGGATATACGCTCTGCAACTGGAAGTCGCATCTGGAAAGGAAAACAGGACAAAGCATTAAAATTTGAAGCTATTAACAATACCAAACATGGTGATTTACTTAAGAGCGATGCAGTTTTGAAGTATCTAAGAAGTGTCTTAAGCATTTAATATTCAACTAATTAGTACAGTGTATTTTTTGATAATATATCTAATGTAGAAAATATGACTAAAATGATATTTGGTATTCTTCATTCATAAGTGAACTGAAAATAATAACTTGTGGAATTTCCGTATGGCATTCGTTTCTTGATTGTAATAAAAATCCACATGTTAATTTTCATTAATTCTTAGTTGGTTCCGAGTGATATAGAATAATTTCAGTCTACAAGGATATACAATGTTTGAAGACATAAGGATGTTATTAAATGAGAAATTCAAATGATATCAGTAACAAACCATACCCTAAGAATATCTTAAATCGCAAACATATTCATCTCTATTTGGTATTTTGAAGAAAATTAAGATACTAGACAGGGGAATCCCACAAGAAAAAAAGTCCAGTAATAGGATTTGGGAACTTCAATCTATTTTGGATAGCCAAACTTTGAAATTGGATGAGAGCTAATTTTAAGCTTAACTTATGGCTATGTGCTTGATTTTTGAAAACTGAGCCTAACAAATATTTTGACTTTTGCTAAGGCCTACTGTAATCAAGGCCTTGCAATTTGCAGTAACATAAAAAAATGAGGCTATCATTAACAATTAACGATCAGTTTTCTACATTTAAAAATTCATCATTTGGCCACATAATAATCAAAGAATATACAAATGTAGAACTAGCTTTAATTATTTGAGATGATACATTTCTAGAAATTGAATACACTTCCTTAATTGTGAAGCTCTCTATTTTGGTTTGCGTACCATTTATTTCTTTCGAATGAAATTGATTGGTTGTTGGTCTACAAAAATGAATGGAATTTTTTATATTCTTTTCATTGCATACCATGACAAACCCCTACCAATTCTCTTCTTGCAAGAATAATTATTGCATCTTTTTGTTTTGGTACTGCAAATTGGCAGGTGTGATTAGGGTAAACCTTGCTCATGCATAACGTCAAGTTGAACAACAATATGTAATGCCATAATTTGGGGTAATTATAATACACCATTTTGTTGTAGATATACGTCATCCGTATAAATCTTATATTGTGAACCAAAGTTCTCAAAGCAGACTCATTTCGAACCCTGTACGTTTAGGGTTTGTGTGAGCGGCCGGGTCTATTTTTTGCTTTGTTTGTGATAGTTATAACACTGCATCTTGGTGTAGAAATTTCATGCGCATGTAACTTCCGCTTGCACTAGAGTTTTGTTTTGGGTTCAGGTCTATTTTTTGTTTGTTTGAATTTTGGGTTCAAAACTCAGAATTGATGACAGTTCTGTTGTGATCGCATGGCAGAGATCTAAATTTGAGCTTTCATGAGTTAACTGCATTTATAACACCTAATTAATCAATTTAGTAAAAGTATCTGGGTTGAAACTGGTTACACTACTGACAAGGTACATTGATCTGGGCGCTAGATCTACCTGAATCTTAGCTCTGAGAATGAGAATGTAGATAGTTTAATAAAATCATGCAGATTCACAAAGTTAGTTTTATAGTTTTTCTTACATAAATTATTTTTGTTGTAGATTATCTCCAATAAGCTATTTAAATTTATTAATGTAGGAAAATTAAATTCCCACTGTTCTCAGAACAGCATTTGGCGATATTTACTATGGAATATTTCATAGTATAAATCGTCAAATTTATATGTATACATACATGCATATGTTTATATATATATATATATATATATA
>CABFPE010000006.1:1969889-1986989 GCA_900660155.1 Hofstenia miamia | reverse complement strand
GCAATGGTATCTATAAAAATAGCNATCCTTTCATGGAAAACTATCTCCATATTTATTTGAGAATAAATTTACGAAATTATTCGAATAATATTTCACTTTAAGTAACACACGTATTCTTAACAATTTGCAATTGTATCTAATTGTATCTATAAAAATTGCAGAATGCTTATCCCTTATTAATTAGTAAGGATATTTGTAATCTGGAAAACTCTGACTTTGTTCTCGGCGCGCTTGAGTGGACTATTTAGAGAAAAAATAGTTGGGGTTGCTTAGATCGCATTATTATCTGAATACTAAGAATTTGAAAATTTCTTCAAAAATCGGATTTTCTTGTACTTCAGGCATAGAATTAATTTCACAAATGTTCACCCTAGCAAGAAAGCATAATTTCACAAAGATATCCCAATATTCAAGTATTTTCAAATATCTTAATCGGATTAGATAAAGTACATGCAGTTTGAAAATGTAGACTAAAAAGACTATATTTTAATTTTTATAGATACATTGGTTAGTTTAAGGCTCACAAGTTCCTAATAATATACAATTATACACGAAGTATTTTACCTCCTTCCTTAATTTCAAATGGAGTACCTCAAAAAGAGTTCTTGTTCAAATTATATTTTTGATCTGTATATAAGCGATTCTAATGCTAGAACAATTTCGAAAAGTTCATATTTGCTGATGATATCAATCATTTTTCCAAAATGTTTTGCAAACCGTTGGGTCTGAAAATTTAGTTATCTTCCCTCCACGTTCATCAGATTCACATTATTTTGGGCATCATTGAAGCTAGGAATGTAGACGACCTAAGACAGGCTGTCAGAAATGAGATTGCTCCTATTGTTATAGGACTTCTTCAAAAAATAAACAACACCGAAATATATATATATATATATAAATATATAATTATATTTATATATGCATGTGCATAGGTATATATAGAACCGTTTTATCCAGCAAGCAGAGAAGCAATGTATTGTATTGTTATTATTTAAGTATTCTTCGAAAAATGAAATGCAATCATGTGTTACTCATCTTTTATTTTTGCGCGCCCAATCTGAAGAGTTCAAATCTTTGATGACAATTTAAGTAGCCCTCATATAATAATTAACGATTTCATAGAACCATTAATTATAAGAGAAAAATGCATTACATATGCATGCATTTTTTACAATACGGTTCCTTTTCATGAATTTCTCTCCAGAGCAAATTCTAGAGTGACTAGGCGAAAATATTCGAGGTTAGTCAACAGAAATGCAAAAAGGAACGTGTGTTTTATATTCAAGCATATAATAACCTAGGCAGTATTTTATTCATCTCTCAAGCCGTAAATAGTGCTATGTTTGTAGAGGCTTGCGGTCCCAAGCAAAATCAAAGAACAGTGGGTTTTATGTTCAGTTTGTAAGACATGGGCTCACAGTAATTGTTGCACATTTCCAAAAGGCATAATAATATGTGATTTATGTTAAGAAGTGGTTTTTTCTTATTTATAACTGTTATATTTCATAGCTACAATCAATATTTATAAAGAAACATGCATTGTTGCTTTAGTTTCTTTAAACTTTATTTTACATTGTATTTCCTTACCTCTTTTAATCCGTTCCTTCTTGCCCTGCATATTTGGAAATCTGAAAATTCTGACATTCTTACTTTAAACTGATATTTTGACAAAAATATAACTTGAAACTGGTCCATTTTTTATGACACATTACTAAATATTGTTTTAAGAAGCCAAAAAAGAGAATTTATCAAATATTTTATTTTAAAGTTTTTATTTACCAAAAAGATTTAAGTGGTCCTTTTGCCCGGCATTACGCTAAATAGGTCACGTTTTACGGGTGTTATCAGCGCGGCCCTGTTTTCAATGGTAGTATTTCAGCCCAGCCAGCTCAAAATATGCCAATTGTGATTTTAAAGAAGTAGCCTTTGGTGGGCCCACTAAGTCTACTAGGTTTATTGAGACTAAAGATTTCAGTAGGACTGTATTTTTTTGATTACCGGTAATCTATGCAATGAACTGTAATGACTAAGCTAAGCATATTATCATATGCAACAATGACTACTTTTTCACATGTAAGTAGGCCAAACCGGTCTGAATGTGGTGCTTTCCAAGAATCGAGGATCAGGGTCGGGCCGCTCTTTAGTATAGTAGACGTTATTATCATAATACTTTGTTGAAAATAGTATCTATACTACTAATCACACCGAAATGTTTAGTCCCAGTAAATCCCATGAGAATTGAATTCATGGTTTTGGTTGACAAATTTCTGGCCAGAAGTGATCCAACAGTTTTTTACAAAAAACCCATTAAAGATGTCTGTGCTGCATTGAAAAATGAGGCGATGTAATATAGTATTTATTGCTTTAAACACCACGATTATGACTTATCTAAAATGAAGCTAAAATTATGCGCACTCTGTATAAAAATGCTGGAATCACTTCACAATTCCTAATTCATTCGTTGTAAAGAGTAACTGAAATTTCGCAATCCTTGTAGCATCTTCCCAATTTAGCATTCAACACTTAATGCATTGTAAAGGCTGAGTAAAAAAATAGCACACATATTTTTCATTATATTCCAGTAAATAGCAATACTAGTGCTAAAATGATAATATGGTGAAATCAATGTGTGTTTAACCCTTTCCCCACTGACTGGGTGTANCCAGTCACTCGGATTAGGAATAAACCGATTTTTCTCTATATATCAGGTGTACGGGTGTAATCCACCCAGTCACTCGGAATGGGATAACAAATATGTCAGTGGGGAAAGGGTTAAGATTAATTTGAGGTATGGTACGTCTCTGAAGCTAAAATAGTACAAGAGATATCATCCGTTTTCAACATCTGCAAAGATGGTGACTGTTGAAAATTCTCAACCTAAAAGTGCTAATGATTTTTAATACCATAATAATCGATTTCAAGATAAGAAAAGCTGAACATATTACCATTTCAAAGACTGGTCTGCTAATACAAGAAATAAACTCATTTGTAGAATCAAAAATTTATCACAGAAATGTAATTGGGCATCGTCAGAACAATATTTGATAAATTAGAAAAAGTACAGATTGGAAAACCTATTGTAATCCGATATTATTAATGGTAACCAAAAACTTGATTTCTAGTTACGAAATATACCAAAATATTTCAATAAATATGGATTGTGCCGTTTTTTTACACAGACATATATTTCCGCCCGAATATAAGTTAAATAACTCAGCCCTACCCGACTTGACCCGAACCAAGTACGACCCGACCTGCAGGCTAGTCCACCTCCATCTCTGACTAATCGGCATTTCAATATTTTTAGAGGGTTTCCTTAAGTCTGTGCAAAAGCTGTTCCTCCATTACTACTACTTGTATTTTTCTATATTTCATTCAAAATTGCAATCTGAAAATATTTGCGTAGATTTGTACATGGTTTCCAATGTTTAGTGTTATGCAAGCATATTGTGATATAATATAATAATCTTAATCTACACAGACTTAGTATGTTTTGAAAGGTATTAAGCATTTCTTTAATACTTTGATTATTCAAAGTATGATTAAATTTAAATTCATGTAACTACAGCGTTTTGCATTTTCAAACTACCAACTGAATTCAATAGTAAGAGTCATTCAAAAGGCAGTCACATCATTTATTTTTTTCAAAAGTTTCAGGAAAAAATTCTGCAGAATACGACATCAATTATAAAAAAACAACTTTAATTATCGTTGGCAACCCCTGTACTAATGTGGCCATCCTACCTTGACTAAGTTGGCTACACCTTCGCTCAGATTATTGAAATGACTGAAAATATGAAACTGTTGACGATTTAACTATATAAATTGAAATAAATACTATGGAATTATTGTATACCATATAAAAACAGACTGACAATGAAAGGTTGGAGTAAAGTGCCTCTTGAAGATGAGCTCCTGTTCACTTGATTCAGACAAAGCATCGTGAGTAAGTACGAGGCTTGCTTTCAAACTATTTCTACAACCTCACAGTTCTTTTGGGATCGGATAATTGATGGNGTGCCTCTTGAAGATGAGCTCCTGTTCACTTGATTCAGACAAAGTATCGTGAGTAAGTACGAGGCTTGCTTTCAAACTATTTCTACAACCTCACAGTTCTTTCGGGATCGGATAATTGATGGACAATGTTTCTTTGGAATTACTTAGCTTGTCAATTTTAGATGTCTTAACAAGCCTGTTCTCTATAATACTAGATTCTTCCTAGTTGCAGGAATACTTGCATCAACTCCTCAAATTAAGAATGAATTGAAAAAATTGGGATATTCCAACATTAATGTTCTTAATTTTTTGCACTGTTCCCAGAATTCAGACGACTCAAAAAATTCCGCCCGAGATTGAACGAACGTGTTGAGGAGAGACAAGTATCAGTGGTGAGTGACAATCAAGATCTTCAAAATACATAGAGAGTTCTCAGTTTAAAGACAAATTAAGAAATCGCTGCTAAGAAAAAAGTCATTCAAAATATAAGTCATATCATTGTTTGTACAATTCAAGCACCAAAACTAAATTTCCCTACTCACTTTGATTTGCGTAATACATTCATATGTTACACAAATATATATTCAGGCCTTAGCAAAAATATTGAGGATATATAATGCATACTAACAGTCTATGCTAAATAATTTGAAAAATTCATAGGGAACAATTCTTTCTGGGAGGCTTATATATATATATATATATATAGTATATATATATAGTATATACAGTACTGTGGAAAAGTTTAGAATACTTTATAAAAAACATCTTCTTGAAAGTATCCTTCGATTGTAAATCTTATAGTACAAAAATATTCTGTATCGTGAAGTAGCAAGACAATTGTGAAATATATCAATGAGTTCTTTGTGGGATAACATTGGTTTCTCAGTACTTGCTTGAGTAACAAAAAGTCAAACCAATGTTGACAGTTAGTTTACAGCAGTCATTTCAACAATTATTCCAAACTTTTCCAAAGCACTGTATATAATATTTGTTCGTAGAGTTCATTTTATCTTGTCTCTTAAAGAATAAATATGTGGACAATGCAATCTTCTGAGATATAATGTAATTTGTATGAAATAAAAAGTTGTGTTGGAGTTTTTTAAAATGCTCAAATTTGTCACCTACATGAATATGGGGATCCATTCAAAGCAGTTTTTTTAAGAAATACTTTACTTTAAGATAATATCGTTGGTGTTACACCAATTTAACAGTTGAAATAGTTTCTTCAGCTCCATCATTAGAGGTTGATTTAGTCAGCAAGCTAATTCTTGGCTTAACCTTCATTAATTGTGAAATTATGAGACGGCGAGGTACACAGTCGAATGCCTTGCTTAGCAGTCCCGGCTTTAAGGGGGGGGGTAAATGCCATGGGCCAGCGCTAAGAAATTATTACAGAAAAGCTATTATTAAACTTAAATTATTCACAATATTATAATAATTCAAAAATTATATTGCTAGTTGCACACTACGATTTACAACAAATAATACTCCTTTCGCTTTTTAACGTTGTAGTTATTAGATATTTGTGATCTAAGTGGTTTGTAACTGCTATCAATTGAGTGTGATGTAGCATGAAATTTTGATTTTCCGAATTTAGTAGATGATAGTAACCTGTGTTATTCAGGATTTACAATTAATACAATTATATTTTTTGCAAATAATTGTACAATTATATACAGTTTTATTGTTCACAATTGTACTGTATATAATTGTATTAATCTCCCCGCTTACCCGTCCCTTTTGAAACAGAAAGAGTAATAAAAAATAAAACAAAAATAATGTAGCTTTTATCAAAAATCATAAGAATTAATCAAAAACGTATTCTTCCACAATCCATTCCTGTGGGACGGCTTCTGCTTCACACTCCGCATCTTGAATTTTCTTTAGAAGCCTTACATTTTAGAAACAATATATCAGCTTTTTTTTTTACCTTTCTGAGGATAACCGGTTCCGTTTGTGATTGCGCTTCGGTTTCGCTCATAAGAACTAGCACACACTACTTGACGCAAAACCTTCACTGCAATGTACTGAAGCTCAGGACATACCTAACCAATTGATTGTTATATTAATTAATTATTATTCATGATTAATGCATCAAACATGTAAGAGTGTTCGGACAAGCAAGGTTTGGATAAGCGAGGATATGTACCGTTACAGTACTCTCTTTGAAAAACAAGTTAGCAAATAGCATATCATAAGCTTACAAACTACACTGGGTAACAGGTCTATTTGTTTTGTATTATTGACCTGCTACCTTGTGTCTTCTTGCGAATATATTTTTAAACAAAATATAATTGTATACAATTATATTTTGCAGGAATAATTGCATATAATTGTACAATTATATTTTAAAAGTCATGCAACTGCCAAACACGGATAGTAACAACTGCAAAAAAATCTTCATAAATACGTGGTAAATAACAAATATGTCTTAATTCAATAAAACTTTCAAAAACAAGAAAAATTTCTTGACAAATATAACCTTTTATACATGCATAGCAATTGTTCTTGCAATCTAAGATTTGATTAGTTGACAAAATATACACAACTGTATTAAATTTATCATAGGAAGAAATTAGATTCATTTAATAATCTGAGAAATATTATCTTCAATTTCGTCCATACGAAATAATAAATTATGACGTTTATTTATCATCTAGAAAAGCATCCACGATCAATCCCTGTCAGGAGGGTTTTGTCTGACATTTCACTATTAAATATTATGTTGTTGATCTCTTAAAGAACTTTCCAGGATTTTAAAAAAATTTTATTCCCAACGTCGATTTTTCAATAGAAAAGAAGTGTCTATTTCAAACACGTTTTACACCAAAACAAATTAATCTATAAAACCATTTATGATGATTTATGGCTGACTAAGCTTTCTTGTTTAAATCACACTATTTCACTTTCTTGCAAAGCATGTAATGAACTTGCCATTTGAATTATTGCACAACACTTATTTTGAAGTATTCGCAATTATAATTATATCATATTATTGTATATTTTTGAAATTATATTAATTTCCACATTGTTATATTTTGTTATATTACTAAAAACAATAATATTAGTAATTGTATTATTATATTAATTAAAATTACAAAACTTCTCTTGTTTATACTTTAAAGTTCGTGAAACAATCATTATCCTTAATTAATTAAGTATTAGATGGGTTTTTAAAACCTGATTTGCTTTAAAAGGTGACTTAAAGAAACCTTGGTTCAATATTGTTCTACAAACACTTAATTTCTTTAAAATGGCTAAAAGATACTTTAAAATATACTAAAGGATAAATATATTTTCTAAAATCTGTAATTGTTTTCAAAATGCTTAATATGTATGTAATTTCCTCAAATTGCAATGTATGCACTAACTGAAACTGCTTTTTTCATTTAGAACCGATATCTTAAACTGTTGGGATGTAATTATATCAGAGTTGTCAATGAGCCGACATTTCCTAGCTCAGCTCGGCTCGTTTAAATTTTGTGTTAGTTCTGCTCGGCTCGCCACATAAAATCTTTGAATGAGGCTCGTTTTAGTTCGGTATATTTTTTAAAAATATTGTGCTCAAAGAATTTCTTACGTAGCTCCTCCTATTATTTAATAAATATTTCCTAAATGAGATTATAGGAAAGGCATACTGACTGCAAAAAATCTCCATAATCAAATTAACAAGCAGAACTATAAACTTGCTTTGCTTAAAATAGGCTCGTTTTTGGCTCGTTGTATATCAAATACTGGGCTTTAGCTCGGCTTGGCTCGGCTCGGCTCGGCTCGGCTCGGCCCGTTGACAAGTCTGAATTATATACAATGATCTATAATTATAGTATCGAGCAAAAATGACATATTATTCGAAGCTATATAGTTTCCCAACAAGAAAGTTGCAAAATTCACATTATAATAACAGGGACGTTGTTATCATTACTTTTTTAGTTTCTACTACTACTACTACTAGGAGGCTTTATTAAACTGTAGATAAGTATACAATAATATAGAATAACATAAGTATAAAAAGCATTATTAATATTTACAAAAATTAAATGATTTTTTGCAGTTACTGCATAAACATAAAAAAAATCGTTTACATCCATTACTTTCATATGAATTTTCTAAAAATTCATAAAGAATATCGTACATTTTCTTTTTGCTAATTTTTGGATTTCCAAAGAAATCAAAATTGTATGCCCGAATTAAATAATTCCCAATGCAGCAAATTCTATTAAAGTACCAATGATCACTAGTATTTTTCTTCGTTTTCTTTATAACAAATAGTAGACTTTTAGTTTTTCGATTGTTTTTGAATTCAAATGAAACATAGTCTAAAATATTAATTAAATCATATCTTCCATGGATTATATCTATTAATTGATGGACATCCTTTAATTGAAGAAATAATGAAACTGGTAGGAGTTTATAGTAAATTAAAGCATTTTTGTATGCCATATTACTAATCTATCTTAAACATTTTTTTTGAAATTTTTCAAGTTTGTCTATATCTGTGGAGTTTGCATACCAAATAGGAGAGGCATAAAATAAACTTGGTATGATAATCGATTTAAATAATTTAAATTTAGTAGACGATGGTAGACTTGAAGGTAAATTTCTTCGTAGTTGTAATAATGTTATATTGGATTTTTTAATTCTCTGAACAATATGAAATGACCACGATAAATTATACGATATATTAACTCCTAAATCATTCACATGTTTGGAAGTATCAATCTGAAGATTTTCAGTTTCTATTTTATGTGCTATGTATGAAGAATTGATACTCATTAAATGAAACTTGTGGAAGTTAAATTTCATTTTATTAGTTGCAGCCCATTTTATAATTCTTTCAGTATCAACCACTAATTCTTGAAAGTTATTGTTTGAAATCTTCACATCACCAGCAAAAATGTAGCAAAGTGATTGACAACAATTTGGTAGGTCATTTATAAAAGCTAAAAATAGTAATATTTTGTTCCGGGCCCCGCGCAAGCTAATGCCTGCCCTGTTGCTGAGATCCTTAAGAATATTAGAATATCGTCACATTCGCTTTCTTGAAATTGCTTGCAGATTTCCTAAAAATGGAATAAAGCATGAATATTCTATGATTTTTTACGCAATTGTAAATTGGTTTTTACAAATATACGTATAGATATTGGTAAACTAGTTTTCTAACAGTAATCTTTCAAAAATTCTAGATGACATCGGGGTAATATAAATGGGTCGTAATTAATCTAAAGAAGAAACTTTTAGGCCTTTGGAGATAAGATAACTGATAACCTAAGAGCAGTTGAATTAAAGTTTTATATTCTACATCTGTACTTCAATAGGCATCAAAAGTAAGTATTAGCACTAGAACAGCGAATACTCCTTGAGAATAAATTTACATCTGATGTTTTAAGTGCGAAAATTTTTGAATAGAAATAAAATTTCTACTAATAGCAAATTTAATGAGACTTTCAACATAATTGGAAGTATATGTACTTGCTAGTGTTTTTGCTGAATGAATAATAAAGCAAAAAAAGCTTATAGGTCATTTTGAACTATTGTCGCGTTTCTAGTGTTAAGATGTTAAGAATAAAAATAAGAAATTTAATGAATGTAACACTTAAAAGAGATATTCTAAGCTTTTCTCTTTAAGTCTATATTTGTATATAGGATCAAGGAAATTTTCGTTTCCAACTTCCCAATCAGGGATTTTAAAAATTAAGTTGAATAATGTTATTTTTGACTAATTATTTAAAAATGAGCAAGTGCATTTTACAATTATAAAAAATAACTTATTGCATTAAGTACTCTTATTTTTAAATGAAGTTCTAAAATTTTGTTCTGCCATGGATACACCAATGGTAACTTTTGTGTATACATAAAAGTAAAGTTCTCAGAGATTCATGCATTGCCTAAGTTACCAAATGGTAGCTGGCTTTGTTTTGTTGTATTATCGTTAGAAGCCATATTTTAGATTTCCGATTTCAATTTAATGATAAGCCTACCAATTGAGATTCAAAATACTCCAAAACTAAAGCAGAAAACGTTTTACAAAAATGGGTGTAATTTGTATCTGGGTCAAAGGGACTCATCTTTCCCGGGGTCCGGCCACCGCAAATAAATAATAAATGTAAGGCATGCACGTACATGTGATTTGAACTTACCTAAGGGTAGACACATTGTAGTTTCTTATCATTAAGTATGATCAAGTCATCAGGACTTTTACAAAAAGATAACTCAGTTTCAGTTGAATTTGAAAAGTTGGTCCTGGCTTCAATTGTCTGATTTTTGTTCCCGTTATCACTGTTGGTGCCGGGATCAGTGATGGGACAACTCCTTCTGGATTCTATTTACCATGCCACGATAATTGATAATCACTAGAAAACTGGTTGGCTGAAATCTGGCGAGAGGCGAATACTGAATACATTAATACAAGTTCGAATCTATTTCGGATCCAAAAAATTTTAAAACTTGTGTAGTTGTACATTTTAAAAATTACACACATTTTTACATTGAATTTCAATTTAAGTGTGTTAATAATCTCAATCTAAGTGAAATTATTTAATTGAATTTCATTGTTCACATGTTCCGCCTTATTCTTTCCAACAACATATAAAATTGGTGACAAATACTTAAAATCTGAAAATGCGATTCATGTTAGCAATCAGATAACGATAAAATAGTAAATCAACCAAAAACATTTGTTTGTACAAACTTGCAAATGGAAGAGCAGAATTCTCTCTAATTTGTATGTCAAAGAAGAAGCACAGAACACAGAGAAGCAAGTGGAATACCTCAGCTTTTTGCAAACACTGCCAAAATGTAAAAATACTAATATAGTTTGGAATGATCTTCAATAAAAAAATATCATTTAAATATGCACTCTAAGCACCTTGCAATGCCAAGATCAACTTAGTACTAATGATGTGTGGGCCGCCGATTTTTCTGGCCCGCTCGTTCCCGCTGTTCAACACTGAGCCGCCCGGTAAAATTTTAGCCCGCTCATGGGCCACCCACACATACATTGCACATTAATCACATCGTCGAACAAACTTGCACATTAATCACGTGATTTCATTATGTATCTGAAAATTACTCCAGATCCAATAAAAATATTGCTACCAGCTGTTCACTCAGCTATGAAATTTACCTGTGTTAGATTTGAGATACAGTAAAGTTGTGATTTGAGATATAGCAAACAGAATTGTAAACAGAGATATTGTGTTTTGATATATAGTAAACAGAATAGACTTACAATACCTTTATCTTTTCTTCTCTATGCCAGTCCGTGGCCTGCCGACCAGCCGGCCCGCACATCACTACATAGTACTCAGAAGGTTTGCCATTATTATAATCACTAATACAAAAATATTTATGGAACCATACCGTCGGCATACTATTAATAGGGTATTAATTTTTTTAATGTTGCTGTTATATAATTTCAAATTTTTAATCCAATTTAGTATCCAATTTCAATAAAATTCAAAATTTATATTTAAATCTCAAATTTTGTTTGAAAAATTAATTTTTCTATCACTGTTTTTAATACACTCTAGAACAATTTTTTTAATGTCTTGCACCATAAATTTTGGGGTTGCTCTTTAATTTGCCATTATTTGTGCTATTCTTGTTTTCATCGCCTTAGCTGCAATTTTGAAGTAAATTTATCTTATTTGAAACAACTTCAATTCATATTAATATTGCAAAGTAGTTATTTTTGAATTTGGACATACAAAATTAATATGGGAGGTAATACTATAAGAAATTCAACTATTTAAACTCTATACATATATTATGATTATAGTTGATGACAATTTTAGAAACTAGATTATTATAAGCTTACAAATAAGTTCATTTGCATGCATTATTTCCATTTTTTATTTCAAGATAGTGTTGAAGCACTTAAAATTTTCTATTTGCATTAAAAAAAACCATAAATATTTTTTTAAGTCCATGTTTATCTATTGTTAAAATACTTATTTAAATTCGTATCCGTTTCGGATTGAAAACTAAAATTTTGTTAAAAATTCGGATCGGATCTTAAAATGTTGGATCCGATTCCATCTTTGGTAGAACACAATATTTAGAAATGTACTAACTGTACACATATGAGTAATTTGGAAGCATTTCTATCAACTGCCATTAAATTTATTAAATATAAAAGTTTGGATATGTTAATGTGCTTTATATGTTTTTAGAAATATGTAAAAACACTTGACAAAAATTTGGCATATATTTACAAGACCAATTCTTTACTTAGATCAATTATTCTAACAGCAACTTATCCTGCATCTTGGAAAGTTGCAGTTTATAAATCTGGTAAGAATTTGCCTAAACATTTGTGGTTTTCATATCGTCCAAACTCTATAATCTCTCTTCTCTCTTTAAATTTTGAAAAAAATATCTTCAAAGCCATTTACCCTATCGTTCGCAAACTTTTATCACCATTTTAATTTTGATTTATGTCCGGTAAGTCTACTGTTAATTCTATTCTAAAATTTCTTGATTTTGCTTTTCAAAACGTTGATAAAAATATCAGTTTCTCATCCATTTATTTAGATTTTAGCAAAGCCTTCGATAAAGTGTCGCACTCCTAACTTATTTCTAAAATAGAAAATCTCGGTATTGATTTTGACTTTGTTAATCATATTTTTAGTTATATTTCTAATCGATCTCAAGTAGTTCATATTAGCTCTCAAATCTCTTCTGAATTTTCTATCTCTTCTGGTGTCCTCCAAGACTCAATTCCTGAACCTATTCTTTTTCTAATATTTACTGACGATTCCATTAAATGTATTTCTCAAAAAAATTCAACTTGTATGTTATATGCTGATGATATCCGAATTTTTTCTGCAAACTTGAACGACCTTCAAACTTCTTCTGACAATGCACTACAATGGTATATTGATAATCATATTTCTTTCAATACGTCAAAATATGAAGGTTTCTTCTTTTGCTCTACACGTAATGCTAGAACTCCTATTATTACATTTTCTAAATTTTAAATTCCTTTTAAACGTGAATTAATTAACTTAGCAATAGTTATTTCTGATCATTTATTCTGTAAATCACCTATTTCTCAAAAAATTAAAAATTTCTCTCCTTTGTTTTATCTGAAATCTGTATAACCCAAGTCTACTCACTATTCAAACAAATGCTTGCTTTTTAACACATACTGCTTGTCATCTCTAAGCTATGGTTCCCAGAGCTGGCATCTTGATTCTTCTTCTGCCTTAAAAAATGACCGTATACTAACTACATCGTGCTCTTCGTTGGGTCTACTCTTCAAATTCCTCATTTGAAATTCTTCTTTTTCAAGTTAAGCTTCTTCCAATATTCTTCTTAACAAATTACTTATTGGAAGCTATGAGTTTGATGTTAATGAATATCTATCATTTTCCACAAACACCTTTAATTCTCGTTCATCCAAATATCTATCTTTTAAATCTCCTTTAATTCATGAATCAAATCATCCCATACCCATAACTACTTTTTTTCGTATCCTTCCTCTAGCTAATTTCATATTTCAAAATCTAGATATTGATCTTTGGACACGTCCTTCTAAATTAAAGTTTAATATCCTAACTTTTCTTTTAAACTCTTTGATTTCTCCTGGAATCTTATGTAAATGTAATCTCTTTCCATTCTGCAATTATCACAAAAAACCTTACTTCTCTAGTATTGTCATTATTTTGCTTAATTTTGTTTTTGTATTGTTATACCTTTTAAAGGTAAAATCTTTAAAGCCAGCCCGTAAATCTGAATATGAGCTTAATCACGAAATATTTGAATCGCTGTGGATAGAAATAAAATCAATAGAGAACTGCTTCCAAAAAGATTTAATAAACATAACTTATAATCCAAATATAAATTATCTAGTCGAATATTTAAAATATAAAATATACGAAATATCTGAAATATGTAGTGATTATAACTCTCTAAATATATTCGGTGACTTTAATATTAATTACTTTAACTCTTATGAACGAAATTCTATAAATGAATTGTGTGCTACTTGTAATCTTCATTGTATAAATACGGTTTGTCCAACTCGCATGAACAATTTAATTGATTACTTTTTTACTAATTCTGAAGTTTCTTTCAAATCTTTAATGTTTGAATCATTTAGTGATCATGCACTGTGTACATATATTAGTAACAAAACTACTAAAAGCAAGCAATTTAAAACCATAAATGCAAGAGACTATTTATCTTACTCAGATGAAAAAAATGGAAAGGCCCTAAAAAACACCCCCATTTAACTATATTTACATATTAAATTTTGGACCTCAAATGGTTAATTACATTGCAAAAGAAATCTACAAAGCATTAAACACTGTTGCCCCAATTAAAAAGCGATGGGTTAAGATTAAAACAATTAAATTTCCTTTTTCAATCACCGACGATAATCAAGTCCATGAACTAGTATCAATTAAACGAGAATTAATTGATCTTGCGAAATCCGCGCCGAAAAAAATTATTGGACCAATTACAAAAAAACAAAGAAAGTAATTAAGTAAATAAGAACAAAAAATTTAACTAAAGCTCGGCAAAAATTCTTTAACCAATTCAATTCTACTCGAGATAAATGGCGATACATCCATAAATTTATCGGAAAATCTAAAGGTCTTTCATCCGAAATAAATGAATTAAACATCAATAATACTACCATCACAGACAAAACTCAAATACTAAATCATTTAAATTCAACATTCAAAGAACTTGGAAATTTCAATTTCCCACCTTATAAGAAAAAACAAAATTCTGATAATCTCAAACAATCAAAACAATTTTCCTTTAGACTTGCTACAATCAATGAATTAGAAAACATTATACCAACAAATCAACCGCTTCTTATAATCTCCCATTTTTTATTATTAAACGTTTTTTTCCTATTTTTGGAGAACAATTATTAGTCGCATTTAATCAATGTATTATTGATTGTGAATTTCCAGACTTACTAAAAAAATCGGATATAACTCCTATATATAAAAAAGGTGACAACCTAAACGCAAAAAATTATAGACCCATTTGTATTACACATCCTTTTAGCAAACTCTTTGAAAAACTGTTGTATATTCAAATAAACGCATTCCTAAAATCTGAAAACATCCTATCGAATAAGCAATTTGGTTTTCGTGCTGGGCATAGCACCCAGGACGCAATTTTATCGATCACTCAACAAATTAAGTCTAATATATCTCATAATAAGTGCAGTTGTGTAGCATTACTAGATTTAAGTAAGGCATTCAATTCAATGAATTTCGATATCTTGCAAGACAAGCTTATAAATTATAATTTTGGTGTTAACTCAATTAATTTAATTATGAACTTCTTAAAAAATAGACAGCAGCGTGTAATATTAAACAGTAAAAAATCAAGTTATGTTACAACCGACCGTGGGGTGCCCCAAGGTACTGTACTTGGCCCTATTATATTTGCAATTTTTGTAAATGATATAATAAAACATATTAAACACAGCGACATCTACCAATTTGCCGACGACACATGCCTAATAAGTACCGCAAAAAATGCTTTTGATGCTACAAAAAACCTCCAAACACCGAAGGCACAAAGAAATCTAATAAATGATATAGAACTAAAGGTAAATAATGAGTCAATAAAGCAAAGTGAATCAGTCAGCTATTTAGGAGTGGAGATAGATAATGAATTAATATTTGAAAAATTTCTGCTGAATAAGATTCAAAAAATGACAGCAAGCATTGGATATCTTTATCACTTACGCAATGTAATATCAAGCAATTATCATAAACAACTGATACATGCTTTCTGTTTGTCTCATTTTCAATACTGTTCTTTTCTTTTAACTAACCTAAATTCGAAACATCGTATGCTTCTATCAAAGACATTTAATTGGTGTATAAAAACTCTAAACTTTGGACAAAAGCATCAGTATATCGTAATATATATATATATAAAATATTATCTCCGTTCTATCAAATTCATATGCATATGCTATCTANTAATACACTTCATGCATTTGAAACATACATCCAACATTGAGCACCTACACAAACATTCACTCAAACATTGATTATATTATTATATATTGTACATATTAATTTGTAGTTATTTGTTCATGTTTATTTTCCTTTGTCATGTGTTAGTTTGTAGATCTTGTATACATATAATGCGCAATAAATTTGCTCTGACTCTTCTTCTTCTTATTATTATTATTATTATTATTAATTTGAAATTTTTTTACTATATTTTCCATTTTTGATTAGGATTTACATAAATATCCTAATTGCTGCACCCCACTAAGCTTCTTCATGGGGGCTACAGTCCCATAGTCCCTCTTCCCTAAAATCCATCACTGGTTATCTAAGGTAATAATCCTTGTAGTTTTAATCCAGTGTATGGGACAAAATAGCGTATGTAATGAATACAACAACATGGGTGCTATTTAACCTGATTCGGATCCTGTTTTGTCCTGGACCTGACTTGCGACTTCTCAGGTTGACCTGAAACCGGACTTGACCTAGTTAACTCTGTAGACCTGAACTAAAAATCCTGAAGTGACTCAACACTAAAAATAAGTAAGTGTAGTTGGTACACTTAATAAGTCCACTATTAGTTTAGTCGAAATACAGTTATTGCACTTACTATATTGTTTGATCTCTTTGATATTTAAAGGCGGGAATAAGTTTTATAAAATTTATACACTATCTAAGATTGTTTCCCGCGGTAATAGAGAAACTGATTGCAAAAATTATTTATAAAAATGAGTCTTAGTGCACAAATTGGTCAAGTAGTCTACAAGTGTTTTAGAAATTTTCTTTCTACCAATGAAGAACAGCATTTTTTGGAAAATTACAAAATTTTAGTAAATTTATGTATCTCGGATTATGGATAGAATTCTTCAATTTGTCAGAAGGATTTTCTTCAAAGGATTTTGCTTATAAAGATAGAATTTACACATTATTTCTAAACATGATTGGGGACGTTTAGTTTGAATTTGACAATTTCAATTATTGGGTAGCACATCTTAAAAAAGTCGTTCTCCAGCTGGTAGTATGTCCATTTTTACTTTTATGATAACTAAACATCTGTGGGCCTATATGCTTTGGAAATATTCACACGGTTTTATATATATATATATATATATAT
>CABFPE010000006.1:1933216-1966784 GCA_900660155.1 Hofstenia miamia | reverse complement strand
CAAATTTAATGAAATTCTCGTCAATATATATATATATATATATATATATATATAATGGACGAGAATTTGCGTTTATTGTTAGACAATGGTAAAGTAGAAAATTACAATAATGCCTGGAAACTCTTGCCAGAAAAACAATGTCATAGCAATAAGAGCATTTACTATGTTAGATTGGTACCAAGACGAGCTCTATCATAGGCCGTGCAAAGTGAGCAAGATTTAAGGCTGAAAATTGAAGTTTACTCCTGAAAATTTCGAGAAGATTGTGTACAAATTTCAGTGATTGGTACCCTATTGAAATGGCTGAAGACTTTTAATTCTAAGGTCCACATCGATTTTCTCAAGAAAGTGATTGCTGAGTGAAGACGTCGCTCCAACATAAGAAGCAATGCATCTTGAAGAACTTAATTGCCTTCGTTTTGTGACAACATTGTTACACTAGTAACACAAACACTTTTTCAACAGACATAAATATACTGGACAGATATTTTCCTCACCTCAACGGGCTTGGCCATAAATTGTTTTACTCCATTTCAACCTCTGCAATCACTTTGCTCCGTCACCTGCTGTGCACCTACCTGCAGAATATCTTGGGTGCACCTCTGGACCTTTTGTTTGACTCTTGATTACAACAGAGCTTAGCATTATCGGAATATAACAATATCATTTAGATCTATGTACATCCAATTTTGCTATAGATTCAAAAATAGATTACTTAAGATGTTGTGAGTTATATATATGTATATATATATATATATATATATATATATATATATATATATGCAATTATGTAATGTGAATCTTAATATAATCTTCAACATGAAACCTAAAATGATTTTCAACAACATAATATTTATTAGAAAATATGTTATCTCACAATCATTGGCTGATCAAAGATAACACAAAATTTGTTTTAAACACAATTACGAATTTTGGAAAATGATTTTCGAACAACAATTGGAAAATGAATTTCTATAAGAAGCACTTGATAATTATTAAATGCAATTTTATTAATATTAATGACGCCCCTTTTCATTTATATTCTAATAAATATTTTATTAGGATTCTTTGAGAAAACATTAACGTACATGCTTCAAATTAATATTACATGATGATAAGTGCAAAGCTACATTATATCAAATTTTAACACCTGCGAATTTGCGATCAACCCAAATTTAATGAAATTCTCGTCAATATATATATATATATATATATATATATATATAAATATAAACAGATTGATAGATGATGGAGTGGCTATGGATTCACCTTTGAGCCCTACAATGGCCAGTTTCGAAATGGATACAATTGAATCTAAATTTGAAGGGAATGATTTTCTATGCTATCATAGATGTGTTGAGGATATATTTGCTGTATTTCACAATTGAAGACTTTTTTGACTTTATAAATAATTAATTGCCTGAAAACAAATTCAATTAAGAAATAAGTTACGATCATAGAATACGATTTTAAAATTTTTTTAAAGTTTTCATCAATATTGAAATCATTCAAAATATAAAATTTTATTCGCAACAAACATGAAATATCAAAAGGATTGGTTTCATCATTACTGTATAAACATACTTATAATTGTGAGAAATCATAAATCGGTGAAACCATCCTTTATTTTGATACGGAATCAACCAAGGAGCATATTAATGGCCATTTAACATCAGAAATGTATAATTACATTCATAATATCGCCATCGAAAATTTTAAGATTAGTAAAAAGAACAAAATTACAAAAATTGTAGAAGCCATTGAAATTTACAACATCGATAAAAAAGTTTATATATTTATATATATATATATATATATACATATATAGTTAATACAGCACTGCCAACCAACAGAATTGTGTTCATTTTTCAGGAGGCTGAAAAATATTAAGTTTAAGCTTTCTATTTGGATCGAATATTTCTATTATTTTGCTTCAGATTGATACATCAAATGACAATATAATCAAATTATATATATTTAAAACTTTCCGTTGTTTAGTGTTGTGTAGAATATTAAATTTGTCTACACATCAATGTACTGCATTGGGCATAGAAATCTAGTATCACAAATTTTAGAACTTTGCATTTGATGCAAATTAGATCATTATGTAAGGTCTATTAACTTGAAAGATACTAACAAACTATAGTTTGTCTAAACCCACGCTAAGCTCTGGGTATTCGTGTCTAGAACTGTCCTGAGCTTGATATTGAGCAACTCCCATGATTCATGGCGAGTCAGATCTTGAGAATATTAATTTCAATTTTCAAGTCTGTCAAAGTGTAGTGCAATAAAAATTTTCGACAACGAGATGTTCGATTGATTTTTGTGTTCTTTATTACTTATTTGTACACTTCTTGATGCCTTTCCAATGTATTGTGCACCAAAGTTGCAAGAAACTTCATATGCTACTTTGGAAATGTTTTCATTCTTGGTTTCATTCTTTAGTCTTAGTTTATTGGTTTTAAGTATAAATCCTATCTCTAAAAATGATGAAGTGATTCTTTTCAGATCTTTCTAAAATTTAATTGATTGTATGATTCGATATTCAATATCCAAGATGTAAGTGCATAAATAATCACTTTGTTTGTTCTACTATCTTTAGTTTGTAGTAAGTCTTCTAGTTTTTCTTTCCTAATTCCATCGACTATATATGTTGAATATCCACTACGCCTTAATATTAATACATCTTTAATCTTTATGATCCATTTATGAAGCTCTTCGTAATTTCAACCAATCAGAAAATTTCTATGTAGCAGACCTTTGATCATGGATTATTTGTTGTAAAGTTATTGTTTGAATGGTAGTTAATTACTAATTTTGTATGGTTGGCTTGTTGTAATATGATGAAGTGAATTTCTGCTATTTTCTTTCAATATTAATATTCAAGAATGGCAATCTTATGTTTTTTCTTCCTCAATTGTAAGTTGAATTGCAAAGTTTAAAGAATTCGAGGAAGAAAACATGTCTTTAGCATTATATTTTAATATAACTACTATATCATTAACATAGTGAGCATAGTAATGAAATTTACTCATTATTTTAGCAATATTCATTTTTTGTTTTTAATTCTTTCAAAACTAATTCTAAATGCAATTCATTTGGCTTTCTGACAAACTAGACATATGTATTGATATCAGAGACCAGATTTTGTTCCCTTTTAAAACGCAGCAAATAACATAACTTTGGCCGATTTTTTCCAATAAGCAAAATCGAGTCAATCCAGTTTTCATTCAAGCAAAACGGAGAGACAATCAGTCATTAAATCGTATTGTTCGTGTTTTTTCTTTTTCTGATTGACGTTGTACCTGCAATATTAGGAAAAAAACACATCAAAATGCGTTTGTAAAAGCGTATGACGGTAGTTGTTCCGGTTGGTCTTTTATCCAGTTTGTAGCAAGATTTTTGTCAACTGTTCTGTGTCGAATATATGGAAATCAGTCAACAAAAGATTGAATTTGATTTTATCAGCAGAAAACTTCTCATAATTTCCGCAACAATTGTGAAATTTCATTGACCCATTGAAAAAAAAAGTTGGATTTCGAGTCTTACAAGAACAAATTGACAACTGTCTTGTCAAAGAGCCCTTTATTAAAAAAATCGATAAATAGTACACCAGAAGGAAATTTAGAATACGTTGTTTTGGTGAATATTGAATGCGTATTTTCTGTTTTAATGATAAAAAATTGACAGTTGAGCACTTAAAGCAAAATCTAATTTTTTGTTAGCAAATATTTATGCTAAGCTTTGATTTAGCTAAGAATACATGTAGCTTTGAATATTTAAATTTTTACGCATATTTTTACTCAACTTTGCTCTGATTGAGAATTTCTGATAATTTTGTATATATCGATCCATTATTTGATGCGATTGGTCTTAAAGGTATATCAGTTTTAAAACGTTTACTAGTACATACATGCGACATGCAAATCCACCACTAGATTTTACATTCTCATTCTTATACATTATTTCATTTACTATATTTCGTCTTAATAATCTACTTAGCACTGCATTGAATCTATTTTCCAATATAATAGTGCAAAAAGTGAGGGGTCATCGCCCCACTATATATATACATTTAATTATATAACTTTCTTTCCGCTTTGCATTTTCAGAGATTTTGTTCTCCCGATCTGCATTTATTTCTACACTTTATTTCCTGCTTTTTATTTATGTATACATTATATTTCCCACTTTGTAAAGCCGAAATTATGAATACCGCGACTGCGCTGCATAAATTTTTAATGTATAATTTTATGAATTCCGTTTTGAATTAACATCATTTAATATTTTGCAGGAAACTCTCGATTGTGTTATAAATGCGTTTTTTGTATAGTGTCGATGTACAGTATTGGCATTAAGAGGGGTCACGGGGGCAATTACCATGAGCCCGGTGTATGCAATTGTTACTGAAAATCCAACTCAACTGACTCAAGGATTTGTATGCATTCAGTAGAACGTATACATCTTAAATTCTAATAATTATATCAATTATTTGACATTTTATATGGAACTCAACATACGACCTCTTGTTATAATATTTTACTTTATTGCTTAAAAAGTTTAATGAAATACCTACAATTTTCACATTTAATGCTGTTTGTTGTAGTGTTGCATTTTCCTCAAGGAGGATATTGATTAAAATCATATGTTTTTTCAACAATATTTGTTAATGTCTGAAGAAATGCTTATATAAATAGAAACTTACATAAGTTATTAAACTTTTTAATGTTATGGGCATGTTTTTAGTGGAAGGAAAATTTCCCACTCAAGCCACATCATAAGAAATGTCTACAAATTCACACAGAAAGTCCTACACCATAGGAATAAAAACTTGGCCCACAAATACCCACAACCAATTACCTATAAAATGTTGAAAAATGAACATATAATGACGAACTTTAGGTTTTTAAAAATTAAAAGACAAATTTTGAGATTACTGAGTAAATATGTTGGGGATTGAAAGACAATATTCGCAGGAGAAAAATTTTTATTATGCTGATATAATATAATAATAACTTCAAAAAAATTGATATACTCCATGGACCTCTTAAGATTGAGGGTCTCCAAACAATATAAATCATAGATGGACGAGGGTGTAATATTTTATAACCACATCGCACCGCACCCCGCGCACGTATGTTGGTTGGGAAAATTCACCCGCGCCCGTCATTTCCAATTATGTTTACACGGAACTCGTGTGATTGGTTCAACGAGGCGGCGTCATTTTATGTAATTAAGCCATAAAATGTTAATCCCCGAATTCACTTTCTATTAATTTTGTTCAAGTTGAGTGAATGATGTCAAATTTATTATATTATATAGATTTCGTAGTATAGTGAATATTGCATTAGTTTAATATTACATATGTAACAAAATAAAAATGTCCATACCCAGCGCACCGCAACCCGTGTGGCATTTGAAATTCAGTATCAGCACTGCACCGCACCAGCGCGGATGCTGGTAAAACCGCAACTCGCGCGTATAATCTCGCACCCGCGTTCATTTTTGATACAGATCTTAAAATTCTGATTATTTGTAAATTTTTTTGGTGATTTTATATATTATTATATTTAATTCATACGGTCTTGGTTTTGGCTTGGACTTAATGTTTTAATCTAGATTTGGGCGAGTATCAGAGCTGTAAGTGGTCTCTTTCCCGGACCTAAGCTGGAGTGGAGCCTCTAAATCAGAACCGTTTTCTATTTACCCCTTTTTCGCTCACAGTTCCCTCAGATGAAACTTTTGCAATGAACATTGCAGTTATGATTTCAAAACGTTTGATATTATCAAAATTCTGTTAACACTGGGTGTGCATTCAATAATGAAATAAGACGTAATTGTAATAAACCTAAGTTATAATTAATTAGGCAGTTTAGACACCACTGTTAGAATGACGAAACTATTAAGTGTTAATTAATGAGATTAGACAAGCAGCAATAAATGACTTAGCTTTGATATTTAATTATTGTGTCGAATGATTTGAATATTTTTTTTATAAATTATTTATTGTATATATTTAATTATAAATAAAAAGAATGATAAATTGTATAAATTTGCATATAGTCTTAGGAAATCTCGGACCAACAGGATCGCAATGGTTGAAGACCGGACCACTCCCAACTCTGCAGAGGCATAGGTAATTTTATTTTAGAACTGAGATTTCGATTCATTTGCAATTCTGGCTATAGCCCCCCCCCCCCAATTCATAGATCCAAGATTCGCCTCTGCCTACAATCCAATATTTGTTGTAATTCACGATTTCGTTTTGCAGATTGAATGCAAATTCATTCTTTCTTTCAAAAATCTATTTATCATTGTTCCGCAGAAACATATCAAACTTAATATTGAATTATAAATACGATACTTCATAAAAATTTTTTAATATAGTTTACAACTTTATTGCTTTTCAGCAAAGCTACATGTTCTGCATCATTTACAGCTAAAAAGTCTAGAGGTTCTGATTGCTTTCCTATCCACATAGTACTTCCAGTTGAAGAATGAACATCAACTGTCCCGTCCCCTTCAGCTTCAACAATTACTGGTGTGCTATTTGGGAAAAGTTTGTTATAGATAAGTTGAAGAGGAGTTTTTATACCAGTGCCAAATACAGTATGCCAAGGAACACCTGGAGGATTAAATTTCAAGATATGTTCGGTATCTTTGTACATTTCATAGCCGTTCATAAATCCAATATCATGATACAAATTTTTGTACTCATTGACATTGTACGCTCGTTTGGGCGTTTTTACAAGAGGAAGACTGGAGTTCCAAAACTTAGGATTCGGAAATAACCAAGCTGTCGAAGGGTATGATCTTTGAGCAGTTCTTACTTTTTTGCTTTGGATAATGGTGGCATCAAAGTCATATCCTGAAATTGTAGCTTGCATTGATTTTACAGAACCAAAGTAAGGTACTCCAATAGCAACAACATCTCTTATGTATTTTTCTTTCCATTCCTTTGAGCGTGTTTCCAGCATTTGTAAAACAATTAAACCACCCATGCTATGAGAAACTAAACAGACAGACTCATTCTCATTTTCAACATACATATCTTCAATTAGTTTAATCAGTATATCCACAGTTTCCTGCAGTTCATTACCAGCTTTTCTGAAGTCATAACTAAGACCTTTCAGATTACCATTTTCTTGATAGCCCAATTCCTTAAGCCGGTTAACAATATATCCGAAGTATGTGACTATTCCATAGTCATCCAAGTTCAACATACCCTTAATTGTGCCAGGAGGTGACCATTTAATTTCCACACCTTGCGGATTTCTTGTCTTATGTGACTTGCTATCATAGAGAAGTTTTATGTTTTCAACAAAACACTCAATTCTAAAGCGCAGAAGATGAGCTGGTAAATTGAACCACAAAGTATACCACCCAGTGTTTTTCTCACAATAAAATGGAGAGACCTTTTCTTTACTTATTTTACCATATAATTGGCTACCACCAATTCCAGGAATAAGTAGTACAGGGTTTAAGGTTGCAGTGATAGAAATGTAAAGAGAAAACACTATGAAAATAATAAGCATGTTCATCCAAGTTTAGTCCAAGTCTCGGGTAATAGATGAATATTTTCTATAACACATTCACATTTTAAAATAACGAAAATCATCTTTTTATATAACAGTTCTCACAATAAATTTCAGAAAATAATAACTAAAAAAGTTTAACTATTAATTTTCTTCAATTTAGGAAAGGACTTTTTTTATAAAATAGCTAATAAGTGAAAGCTCTTGTAAATAGTTATATTTTAGAATCTGAAGAAATTGACTTAGCAGCCGGAATGCTAAAATCATAAAAACTTTGGTCTCACCATGGACTTCTGCCACATAGAATATCGCAGCAATCTATGGTCACATCAATTGCAGATCAGAATATTATTTTTATGCAAAGCAGGCAGATCTTTATGGAGACTAAAGTTATTCTGCACTAAAGCACAATCTTGCACGTGTATGTTGTGATTGGCACAGCAATAACTTCAATACATGCTAAAATATATCGAAAAACTACAAAATTATAAACTCCTAATTCTCTACCTATCTACCATTCACGACTAAAACTTCTTCTAAATACTGCTATTACTATTGCAAAGTGTAAAATAACCTACCAGAATTGTAAGTTTACAAGTAAACTTATTTAAGTTGATAAAATATCAAAGACGCATAGAAAAACAGCTCTGTGAAAAAATAAGCAGGATTATTTTAAACTTTGTGTAAGTCTTACCAGAATTATAAAAATAAACTTGAAACAATATCATACAAGAATGTCATGCATGGTGTAAATACATGTATGAATTTCAATAACAAATTTAATGCTATAAATAATTATATGTGCTTCAAAATTGGAGACTAATTTTGTAGTTTTCATTTTTCTTATTGTTTGCAAGATTTTAAAATGAAATGAAAAATAATCTTAGTACTTAGATTAAAACAAAATGAAATTTTCTGCTTAAAATCTACATGTGGTTGAAGACCAGAGATGAAAGTAAGGTAAATGTTTACCCTGCTCCATCTCACAGACTTTGTGCTCCATTCCAAAATCATGTGTTCAACTCTGCCTCATGTTGCCCCACTTCTTTTATTCTACCACCCCATATTGTCCACTAATAAATTCGTCCCAAATAGTTTTGGAATTATTTCATTGTAAAAAATTTACTTTGTAACTTATTTCATGGCATTGCACAATCATTGCAAAATACATTGAGTTATTTATGGCTCAGAATATACAGAATCATTTTTTCCAGTTCCATTTAGTACTATACCACTAGATTTATGCCATGCAAACAATCCGAACCAGATCGGATTTCAGGGTTTTCTTTTCCGAACCGAGTTTACCCAGTTTGGACTAATCAAGTCCAATACATCCTCAATTGTAATGGTAAATATCGGTATAAAATTGAACTTAAAATTATTACAAAGACCATCTGAAACTTCTTGATTTGGTGTTCCTTCGTTGTTACAGAAATTTGATATTTTTTAAACAAGGTCCCAATAGTGGTTGCTTAGAATTTAAAGAAGTTGAAGAATATGGAAAAAGTTCTATACTAAACTAAATGGAAATTGTAAAATTTAAAAAAGACGATGGAATTGTGATAGTGAGGAATTCAGAAATCTTCAGACATTTGATCTATGGGAGAAAGTGTGAGAATAGCATCAACCACATTTAGAATAATTCTGTTAAAATATTATACACCAGTAGCAAAACTAATATAGGGCAATTTAAGGATAGTTATGTAGAAAAATTTTAGAGCATAAAACATCTAATATTACATCAAATCACATAAAGATCTATAATAGTCCACTTAATAACATTGTTTTATGTAAAACCCAAGCATCAGTTTACACTAAAAGCTATTATATCCTAACAGATAATATTATTAAGACCAGACCAACATAAAGCAAAAAAGAAGTAATATTTTAATTGAATCTGTAAAATATAATATAATTTAGCTTATATAATAAGATGCTGTAAGTTTTCTGATGCTAAAAAATCAGGATTGCCGTTGATAGTGATTTGAATTGATATCAACATGTTGATATATATATATATATATATACATATATACATACATATATATATATATATATACATACATACATACATATTAGTCCGAGTGTGTAAAGGGAAATTCCGAAAAAGGCGTACACAGTGGAAGTCGGGTCAGATTTTTCATAGTACACAGTGGGACTAACGTGTAAATTTGAAACGACTTGAAAGAATTTTAAAATATTTTAACAACGCAACTTTACGGTAATTGCATATATTTTTTGCTAAGTCACGGAATTTTATTAAAATGATGAATTTTTATAATCCCATTCTGTAAACTCAAAAATTTTAGTTACCGTTTTGTACATGTTTCAAAATAGCGATGGATATTTGGTCTGATGATTCCGAATTTGAAGCCTTGACGCGAAATATTAATGCATCAGCTGGATGTAATATGGTATGACTTTGTTCTTAACTTATTTTTGACAAAAGGTTTTAGATTAATAAGAGTTTATGTCAAAAGAAGACGAAAACTTAGTGTTCGTAGAGCGACCAAGCAAACAATTAAAGAAATACGCTCCGATTTCAGTCGTTCTGCAGCACGTGAAAAATTTTTAAGTAAAAATATAATGTTGTCGAAGATACCCTCCATAAATGCAATGACGGTAGTTAAGCAAACAATTAAAGGTGTCTGGACTGACCATTTTAAGAATGCTATAAAAATTGATAATGCGCATTTGCAAGCCCCTGTTTTTTTATTTGCAGTCTCGTTTAACTTGTCGCCCTTCATCACTACTTGCATTTAACATTAAAATATATTGAAGAACTAAAGAATGGCAAATCATTAGCGAACACCAAACATAAGACTGGGTATAAAAATTCCGTTGCGATTGCTGCTACACCTATTTATGTTCAAAACATGAACATGCTCATAAATTCATATAAAAAACACATGGTGTGCATTTTGAATTAATTTTTGGTAATAAAAATCAAAATATTTTTATCCCAATGTCAATACAACATTACTTACCTTCATATTCTAAATTCAATTTTAATTCAACGTCTGTAAGGAAGTTGTGGGATAATGATATATTGAATGATTTCTGAAAAAGTAAAGCAAGCACACCTTCGTCAAACTGGCCACACAATTGAAACGGCAAAAAAGGAATATATTCAGTCAATCATTTCCCATCTATCAGCTATGTATGTGCTTTCAATACCAATAACTTCAAAAGGAAGGATTTCAAGTCCATTAGAAAAACAAAGATTCGAATTTATAAATGCCTTGAATACTTTTAGTAAAAATTGTAACTGGAATAATAATGTGAAAGCCCTTCTTAAACTGTTTGAAAAGATTTTTCAGAAGAGACTGTATCAAGAATTTGCAACAAGCTTCGATTTGCAGCTAAGCACTTAAAGCCATAAATACATTTGTATTTTTGTGTGTAATATGTTTTTAAGTTTGGTTTTTCAGTGTTTTTTGTTAGTTTTGAAAAAAATTTATGCAGATCGGGAGTTATAATTTTTTCCCACCAATTATATCGTACAGAGTTGGATTTGTAAAAAATTGTGTACAGAGTGGCACTTTTTATTGTCATCATACAGAATGAGCGCAATAATTTTTTTTGTTACACAGTGGTCGCATACATATAATTTTAATATATTTATTTATTTATTTATTTTTCTTGAGTGTTTGTATAGCTAGGCCCTATCATATGTAGAACAATTTCATATTAACTGTAATGTGCAACACTTTCAAGCAGATCTATAATTTAAGAATTGACTTACTAAATATGGTTGAAATATTACTAATAAAGAACATCCTGGATTTGTAAGCATGCAAAAATTTAGGATAAATATTTATCAAAATATATATCTGCTGCAGTGCAATGAAGATTGCATTAGTAATTAAGTCATGTGCTCTGTTTAAGCACATGAGCTCGCAAGTTAGTGAATTTCATTGAAATAAGTAAAGAATACATTGTATCAAATAATGTAATACTGTTGATTTGAATTGATATCAATTGATATCAGTTAGCAACAGTCTGTTGATTTGATTTGATGCGAGATTTTCATTTCAACGGCAAACCTGTAAAAAATAGCGAATTATATTGATTTCAAAATTGTGATTTTGCTCAAATTGGAAGTATTCATTCAAAAAACTACAAAATGTATGATAATCAATCTTCCAAGGTTCAACTAAAATACCAAATAAATACAAAGGTTATTAAACACACAAATTTCACAATCTCTAAAATTGACAGTTACTTAGTTCAGTGTTCCATGCTCGCCCACACTTGTCCGAGCCCACCGCCTCAGTGCTAAGTGCAAACTTATAGTTTATTATTGTATCTTCTACTGGTTATCAGCAATTCAAATGAAAAAGCAACCGCAAAATTTAAACTACAATTTAACGCAGCATTTTTTAATTGAGCGCCGTCTTATGTAATTTGCTTATTAAAGTGCTTTTGTGGTTATCGCATACAATGCCTTTATTTCAAGTGTTATATTGTTTAAGTGTTAGACCAAAGCTAACCTCGGAAGGAGACAAGCACTTTACTATAAATTGCCGAAAGCACTAAATTTCACCATGAATATCTTGTATGTAAAATTTTTTTACAATTCTAGCAACGCTGGGAAAAACATTTTAAGTATGTAAGAAACAGCACGACTATTTCATAAAATTCAAAAAATATTTGCCAGTATTGAAGTGTATTGGTGAGTTGAAACTGATCTTGAATGATTAATTCACTTTTTATATTGAGAAAACTCTTTCCAAAGCATCTTTCTGGGCCACTATGTTAAAAATATTCTCATATTTTTCAAAATGACTTGAAAAAAAGAATAAATTTGGAATTAACAAAATTGTTTAACAAATCAGTTCTAATTCACACTATAATATAAACCAGTGCCCGATTAAGTTAGATTTGCCTTTTAGGCCATAAAATTATGAATTTTTAGGAGACAGCCTTACAAAAAATCATTGCAGGAAATGCAATGTCAAGCCTTGAAAGGAATTGGGACTCAAATATTTCTAAAGAAGCTGGAATTCGTCATGGCAGTGAAAATGAATGACTTTGTCATCGTTTGGATTTTTGGGAAAACATTGAATAAACATAATCAAATTCTTGAATCAAGGCATTTCTTGGTTTCAGCTATAACTATAATACATTCTGATATTATGAACAATGACTGTGTATTGAATTATTTTGACTAACATCATAAACGTTATAGAACATAATTATAGAACAGGGAAGCATTACAATAGTGTAAAAATAACTAGGTTCACTTTATGTCTTGATTATTTATATTAGAATTCTAATAATAATTATGAACCAACATCATTCGTACAATTACATTCATTCATTTAGGTCTCTAATAATGTAAGTGTAATGAGTCGTAATAATTACGCTTAACAAATATTCTCACGTCTTACTGTATGTCTGTTCATGTTCTTTGCCATTAGAGTGGAAAAGATCTTCAAAATTTATGTTGGTGACACTAAAAATGTTTTATCTTAAACAACGTGGTGTATTTTTAACAGGACCAAACTGTTTTTCCACCTTTCAAAGAACTTTTTCCAAGCTCATTAGGAAACTTGGAAGTCGTGAGTCATGGATATAAATTCTCATCATACCTAACATTCATGTAATTATATAGATTGGAGCTCATGGGGGCAATAACGAACTTTAATTGTTAACTAATATGTGATAGGCCTCCCAAACCCATTGAGGCAAGCCGTTTGCCGCAATTGGACAGTGTCGAGCCACGATTTTAGTTCGAACATGAAAAATGAAACGCTCTTTTATCCCATGGTGAATATCTTTATTAATTTTTTAGTAATAGAAAATTTCTGAGCTGTTAAAGGTTAAGGAATAATTTTCAGTTCTCGATATGAGGCATAATAAATAATGAAAAAATAGAAATACATGTATTTGCATACTATATTTTTGCAAGCCTACATATTTTTAGCCTATTGTATTTGCTCGGAGTCCTATTATTCTGGTTGTCTTTGCTATTGGTTAAATGAAACTATTTTTACGTCAGTGATTCTTGACAAATATATAAAACTTAATTTTAACAAATTACTTAATTATATTAAAGAGCTTCTGTTTGCATCAAGTGATAAAGTCGGTAACTCTTAAAACTTAATATAGTCATAAATAAATTTTTTTATAAAGAAATGCACATAGTGCTTTTCGGTATCCCTAACCTTTTAACCCTGGTGTATAGGCTTATCAGGCTATTGGATAACCCTGCCCAATTATGCACTCTAAAAATCATAAAAATATTAATGTTGTGCAAAAATTTTATACGAATGAATTGAAATTACACACAGAAAAACAAATACTAACAAATTGTTATGGCTCGGAAAATTACATTTAGTGCACTCTTTGGGAAAACATTCCATCATAATTGTAAAGGTGCGCAAAAATTTTAATTTAAAAACCTACATTTACATTTTTATACCCTGTATATATATATATATATATATATATATATATATATATATATATATATATATATATATATATATATACATGTATATATAAGTGACGTTTCAACAACCTGATGCAGTTTTGCCTAAGAATACTGCACAAAAAACTTCAAAATGTTTAAAGTTTAGATCAATAATTAGGGTAATTCTTTGTTGCCAAATTTCCATCTATGAAAAGGCATTTGCATAACCTAATAAGAATAATGCAATTCAAAAATAGGCTTTCTGGAAAAATACGTTATGGGATTTATATTTAGTTGACGTCATCAAAGATGTAAAGATTTCCTGAAAACGTCTAATGCATTTTATCAATGATAATTTGTCGATTGAGTCTCAATATGCTAGAAAAGGGGAATTGTGGTAAATTTAAATATTTGGCAATAAGGGATTTTGAGAGCAAAACTTCATTTTTAACGAGGATCTAAATTTGAAATATGTATTATATATATATATATATATATATATATATATATATTAGGGCATTTTGCTTTTTCTACAATACAAAAATGAAACCCTTTATATTCGAGGAAAAATTTTATCCCGATGACATTAGCAACGTCAATGTATAAAAAAATTGTTTAAACTTTCCCCTTTTTTATTTTTTCATTTTTAAACTTATTAAAACTTACACTTCTACTGGAATAATTTAAAACATATTGAATTTTTTAAAACATCTGAATAAATCTAATTATCATAGCAAAAATTTATTTTGAACATTTTTTGATATTTTGCATGCAGTACTAACTGTTTTTAACGATTTTTGTAACTAAGCTTTCTAGTAGTTTTAGTAAATAATCTCTAGAATAAAGCAAAAAAAATTCCCTCTGTTGCTGAAAAACGGAAAAACGGTTCAATTTTTTTGTAAAAACCTATTTTTTGTGTTTTTAGGTCATTTGTTGGGGACCTTTTCAAAAGAATTCAAATTTCCGTTATCTACACATAAAAGTTCCTACTTTGTGCATGGTTTCAACAACGAATATTTTTAGTCATAACCCAGGTATATATATATATATATATATATATATATATAAATATATAGCTGCAAAACTTTTATTTAGTACTTGTTAATTTTATATTTTCATTAATTATTCCAAAAAAATATATTAGAATGACAATCAATTCAGGCAATCAATCATTGAATGATTCCACATTTTTAAATTTAGTGAGAGTATCTATCATGTGCCATATAGCGTACATATGTAGCAGCGACATCAAATTATTCATTAAATTATATTGTATTTCTAATAGAAATTCTATGCTAAACTATTCAATAATAAATTTTCTAAAATTTAATAGACCTCTAAATGAAAAAATAATCATTTCTTCAATTAAGTAAAATAATTGAAAAATTCATGAAGTCCTAACAAAACAATTTGAGGCACAATAGGTATGCCAACACAAAGACAGTGTTATGTAGTTGAAGTCTATGTTAAAAGTACTTAATTGCATGCTTCAGCTAATATTTTGCGTCAATTTAGAAATTACATAAGAAATACACTATTTTCTAAAAAATTACTGCTAAAAATAACCTAACAATAATTCCATAAAATAGATTTACTAATTACACTCTGACAATACAAACAGCAATGAAAAGCATTAATATTTTAAGAGATTATTTGAAATGCTTTGCATGAATACGATATCGAATTTTGTTGTAAATGAAAAATATGACAATTTAGAAATTATAATATTTGATAGGACAGAGTAACAAAAGTCTAATTTAAAAATGAGGAGATATGGAATCGGCAGATATTTTCAGATTTTCAAGCTTGCTAATAGGCTTGGAGTAAATACTTTTTAAATGTGGAAAAAACGGTTTGTCCTATAAAATGGACACCAGGTGATTTAACGCTAAAGAAAACGTTATTCAGATGAACCAATTTTTAAGGTAATTGTATCAAATGAATTCAGTCCATCGCATAAAATACAACCTGTCTATTTAATATGAGTGGGCACACTTCCTTGTTGTATTGTTTACACATTTTTATTGAATCGCTGTGAGTACACTTTATACTTATTGTTCAATCATATTATGTTTCTATTTCTAATAAATCACAATAGAATTAAAGTAAAAAATAAAATAAATCATATTTGAGAATACCCTTTTTTATCCTGCGCCGATTTTCTCTAAAATCAAATGTATGTAATATTCAAAAAAATAAATACATTTGAGTAAAAATATTTATTCTTGCCCAAATTTGATTCATAGTAATAGTAGGGAACATATCCTGTACACCTGGTGAATTCTGAAATTTGCAAACGAAGTTAAATTATTCATTTAATATTTATTCGAATTAATGTGCTGAATTTTTTTGGCGAATTATTGCCCACAATAAAATCTTTGAAGATTTAGTCGGCTTAAATCTTCATGCAGAATGCTTTTTCTAAAAATATAACACTGCATAATTCTTAACCAGTAGTCTTAATACTTCTTTTTATTACCTGCGATTTTGTGTGAAGCTTGTAAACCTATGAATAGAAGTATTTTTCCGGTGTTCAAAAAAGTCAAATAGTCAAATTCAAGCGTTGACAGACAACTTTTGGAGTGGATCAAGAAAAACTTATTAATACAAAATGCATTATTAAACTGGAAGTTCATGAAATAGTAAAATAATGTTTTCTCAAGTATATGTATATCTGCATAGTGAAAGTCGGTCGACTATATAATGCATCGTGCTAGAAAAGATTTTTCTGAAAACAGAATGGCCTTCCTATGCATTCTTAAAATGTAGAATGATAATGAATAGAACTTCATCTGTAATCCCCGGACTGAAAAATTTCGAATACCAGTCCAGGATTGAAAAATGAAACGGGATTTGGAACCATAACAAACAATATTCCGCTACTTTGTTTCCTTTACACAAGAACTTAATATAATATTAGAACCGAGTGCAAAATGCTTTAATTTGCTGTTTTACACTTTCCCCGGACTATACAATGATCTCGACTTCCAAGAAATATTTCATACTTTCTCAGATTTTTATACATTTTTAGTGTATAAATGCCTAAATATACAAATAGTGAAAGAATGTAGTCTGCGTTTGTCAATATTATAACAAATAAATGACAATGAAGAACGAATTGTCCAATTTAACCCCAAATTACCCATGGGCATTATAAAGAACAAGAACTGCATTCAATGAAATTTGAACACCCTGAGATATGGAAACAACTATTGATGAATGTGCTCGTACGCAATGTTGAAAATTTGTAATGAAGAGTATTGCTGTGCCCAAAAAGATTCACAATTTTTTCAATGACATTTTCCATTTTCTTTTAAATTTAAACTCTCACCATGACTAATGTTCAGGTAATCAGAAGTTCGAAAGTCTATGGGAACAACTATGCTTAGCATTTTCTTTTTGTGTATATAACCCATTAAGGCTTTATTAGTTAGTGAGTAATAAGCGATTAAAATTTTTTCAAGAAACAATAAGAATTTAAAAAATTCCTGGGCATGTTTTGTGTTTTTCTAACCTAATCTAAGTCATCAACTAATTATGGAGCCTTTGAACAAAAACCCGCAGTAAAATTCTTTAACCACTATCCCTAATGCATAAGCAATATGTAAAAGATCAAACTGTTAAATGAGTAAGGAAGGAACATGTATATTTTTCAATATTTAGTACCCTGTTTATATTTTTTTTTAGCTTTTTTGCAGTTTATTTTAATTAATTCAATTCATTTGAGCTGAATGTTTTTAAAATGAATGCTGTTTTTAAGTAGATACGAATTCCAATTGCAACTAGAGACTCAAGATTAGAATAAATTGCATACCTGTATATACTTGCTAATATTTCACAAATTTGAAGTACTAGTTAGATCAATATCAAATTTGTATACTATCAAGCAATTTATTGAGGCAGATTGAAATAATGTCAGTTCGAGGACAGACAGCAATCAGCACATTGAAATCCCAACAAATCAACTCACTCTTGCTTGCTATATTCAAAATTTCGATCTCTATCATTTCACTAACTGCAGAATCATTAGTAGAATGTCTCGTTCTGTTTTTGGGAACTGTAGATCAGGAAAATCAATTCCTCTCCATTTTTCACTCTTCGCAATTTCAATAGTCTGGTTTTGCGTACATAGAAAAAATTTAGAATTTCTGTGTACAATTAGCTTCTAATTAGCTTGTTATAATTAGTTAAAGTTGGTATTCGCTTGTTAAAAAGGTTCCTAAAGATAACATGTTGATAATTGCTACAAACCTCTCTATTCAATAATGCCATACTACTTCCTTCTAGAATCTATTAAAATTCTGATTCTATTAGTAGTTCATTAGAAATTAGCTCGGCGTTTAATGATATTCAAGTAATTATGTTGCATTTTCACATTGCAAGATGTTTTTAGATGGTTTACCTAGCTTGTATTTAAAAGATTATACAAAGGAAATATCCTTTATATTTTCCAATCTTTGAAATTATTGGGAAAGGTAGCATTATATCCATATTTGGAAAAGCGCAATAGAAGCAATATATGTAATTATAAGCCAATCCTCATCTTACTTAAGCTTTCTCTGTTCGCCGAATTATAGATATTTAAAAAGGTTTGGCTGTTGTTTGCTCATTACCATCTATTTATAAAGCCTTGCTTCTTTGCATTGTAAATTACCTGTTTGTGAAAACCAATATACTTTTGAATTTAGAAGAATCTATTTTAATTCCATTTATTGTAGATAAGTGCTCTTGCGAATATCATTTAGCAGAAAAACTTTTTGTCCTTCAAATTGAGTTCTTAGTATTTGAATTTCTTTATTACATCAACAGATTGATAAGCAAATCATCAAGTTGCAAGTTAAAGCTATATGAATCTTAGATTCTTTCAAATTGAATTCATTCACTTGCATGATGTGCATGCTTAACAGATGGGCTCAAGCTTGAACGTTTTCAAAAAATATGTACAAAATGGATAAATACTGATTGTTCATATAAAATTCGCCTTTTAAAATGGGACATTTCCATTGAAATACATGTTTAACACGACTGTGACAATTGATCATTGGTTTTCAATAGAATTTAATACCGAAGAGGCAGCAGGGAAAGTCATTTTTTTGATGACATTATTGAGAAAAGAATTCTGTATTGTAATTTCTTTAAAAAACGAATCTTGCAGATTTAGTAACCATGGTAACACTGGGAAAGTCGTAGTATCCCTTTTACAGACAAAGAATTTTGTCAGCCAAAATACAAGAATATAACCACTCCACCACTCTGCTGCCATTTCCAATGTGTTGATGCCGCACAACTGATAGTAACTCAAACCATCTAAGCTGTCAAGGCTAATGCTGAAATGTGAAAACAACTATTGGTAGAAGTGATCTAACGTAATGTTCAAAATGTATTTCTGTGATTCAACTGCTTGAGAAGGTTCACTATTTTACCTTAGCTGTTTTTCTACGTAATAGCCCCCCCCCCGAACCCATTGAGGCGTGTCGTGTACAAATTCAATATTTGTTTTATCTAAGGCGAAAACTTGAATGCAAATCACTCTCAAATGATTGATTAACAGATTAGACGAAGCCCATTAATGGAGATCTAAGTGATTATATTTAAAGTTAAAATTCCAGCATAACTGAAAATACACACTGAGCATGTGAACATAACTTGCTAGGGATTGAAAACTTAAATACAATATTAGTAATAGTACATAGTATGTTAGTCTCATATCTTTGAAACACGTATTCAATGGCATTCCAAAAGGAATTGAAGAAACACAGCGGTACTTATTCAATCATTTTCAAAAAGTTGTATTTATAGTTTTTCATAATTTAGCGCAATGCCTTACATTAGTATCACTACTAATCTTCGCTATGACCAGCTTGGTGACGTCAAAGAACGAGGCGATCGCGTGCTGAAGTTAATTGAAGAATACACAGGAGTTCCTGCTGATGTAAGACTGTGATAAATTATTTTTAGTAATATACATAAGGCATAACATTTCATGATGACCATTTGAAATAAGACATATCTGTTTAACTTACGAACACATTTTGATTCTTAACAGTCATCATGGAAAATCTCAACAAAAATTACTGTGAATAAAAATGCAGATCAGAGAAATTTTTCTTACTGAAGCATTCAGTTTAGTTATTAACTGTTGATGTAAAACCAGAAAAATAATAAATGATCATGAATTTAAAGTTCTTAGGATGTAGTTCTTATGTTGAATGCTGATTCTAAAGTGCTATGGAATGGAAGTATTGCTCCTTGTGCCTTCATTAATATCGTAATGCCAAGTCTCCCTGAAGAAGAAAGAGTAAAACAATTGGGCAATTTGATTACTGAGAAAATTAATGAATTCCATGGAATAGAAAAATCACGGTAAGGAAATTATTTAAATTTAATTAACATCATGCGCACAATTTTTAGGAATTCTTTACGTTAACCAATTTTGTAAATGTCCAATGTTGATGATTTCTACTTCTTGATATTTGAAAATATGTCAATGTCTGTTGACCCTATTCCTACTAGAGATATTTTAACGCAAAAATTTTATCCGAGCCTGTTAAGAAATATTGAAAGCCTTTGAAAGCAATGATGAATATATTCACTAAAAACTATACTTATGCCTGAGTTACATACAAATATGAATTTTTTCAATGAGATATCCGATTTTTCTAAAAATGTTGAAATTCTTTTGATACCTAATGTTTAAATAATGAGACAGTCTAAAGACTATGGAAACGACAACCTCCCTAAAATATTTTGCTTTTAGAAGAAAAATTTTTATATTATATTTTGTGTTAGTCATAATAAACCAACTCACAAATATTTTTTAAAAGAAATCGCACAAAAGTTGCAAATAATTTTATTCTTGAATAATAATTTGTGCTTTAGAATAACGGTATCCTTTCAACTTGCCGATGTTGCGCACACGACTGTCGGAGGTGTGTTGCTAAAGGATTTGTAAAGTTAAATTTAAAAATTATTTTATTTAATATTTAATAGAAAAATAGTAAAGAGTTTGCAAAATATTGTTCTGTTTTTTTCGTTTCTATGCTTATGCCATGAAATGATCGATTTTCAAAATCAAACCTTTTCACACTCCATATAAGCAAAGTTTAAACTTGATCATCAGCTACAGTAAGGCCTTAGATATTACTTCTATAATAATTCTTCAAAATACTAATGAATTTTGACATTGGGTGTTAGTATTATTGGAACATTTAAATTTTACTATTTAATCTGTTTTTTCGAACATTTTACAGATTTTGTATTTTCGTACAATTTTGGGTAATCTATCAATATATCCATTAATGTACCTTGTTCGTAGATATATTTTATGTTCTATATACGAGTGTCACTTCTAGTCGTCTACTAGCGGTTGTTCCAATCTAGGCTGTAAAAAAATTCATAATGCTCTTGATTTTGATGTAGCTATTTCCTCTAGTATTCTTTACTGTTTTGATTCCATTTCTAACAACTCAACACTTATTCGATCAGGATTCTTTACGATATCGCAATCGCAATTATTACTTTGTATTGAAGAAGTTGACAATTGCTTGGATTCTAGCACTCCATCTCGTGTAACATATATAGAGTTTCAAAAAGCACCTCATGATTTGTTTATTATGAAACTTGAGCATATATTTGAAATTGGTGGTAATTTTCTTAAACTGTAAATTCCCATGTATCAAAGTCTAAACCAGTAATGAAGGGAGTATTACAAGGATCCGGTTTGGGACCAATTCTGTTCCTACCTTTCATTGATGATAGTATGCTTATTGTTCAACTTCGTCTATATTAGTATATGCTGGTGATATTAAAACATTCAATAACTCTGAAGATGAATTTGATAATGACATTTCGAATCTCAAACATTGGATGAAAGTTAATATAATGGAAATTAACATGGATAAATCTGAAATCATTAGTTTTGATAGCAACTGAGTACCGCTTAATACCATCCACTTTAGATATACAGATATACCCGTGTTCGCCTGTTTCTATTAAGTTAGGACGTTATCAGCTGGCAAACTCTTTATTCATGAAAGCTGAATTTCCGGAGGACCACACTCTTCATTACTTGATATCCTGTGGCATAGCAATTTCGTAGGAAAGTTGATCAACTTTAATCGTCATTCAATCACGATAATTAGATTATTCCCTTTACTAGACCAATATTGAATGGCTAATACCTCCTCTGGTGTTTTTTTTAAATATATAAATGTTTTCTCTCTCATGCATTTACCATTAGATTAGTTTTCTTAGAATCTCAAGCAGCCAAACAAGCTAATGTGAAAAAGATTTCTAAACAGTTTATAGCAAAAAACGAAGCTGGGAACTTAACATTTATTAATCTTCATTTAGCATTATGTATTATGTATAATAGGATTAAAAATTTAAAATTTATAAGTCTTATACGTCCTTATAAAACTAATACTAATATATATCCTAATAAATGTTGTACGTAATTTGAGGAAAGCATTTTGCACGCTGATGGTGTTTAATTCATGTGCAATACATTCATGTTAACTTTAAATTCATAGAGAATTCATCACAAAATTTTAAGATAACATATTTACAAGAATAAATAAGCGAAATTTTACAGCAAAAGCAAATAATGTTAAAAGGGCATATACAATTTCAATGAAATATGTTAAAAAATATTTGAAAAATTTTAACCCATTTCAAAGTTTAGGAAAACCATTTAAAAAATTTATATGTTATTCTCAGTGGTGTCATAGTAATTATTTTTATCACCTATGGCACAAATTTAGTAGAGAATTTTTTAATTAAACGCAAATCTTCGTTATGAAACTAGGTAATTATATATTTATATCAATTTTGTATTTCTTCAACAAAAACACATATAGGAACACAAGTTTATGGTATCTTTTGAATACTACTATATACTTGGAATAAATGCCATTTCAATGAGAAATAATATGTATTAAAATCAACAAAATCAGTGTGTATGCCCTTAAGTAGTCAATATTTACTAAAAATCATTTCCCTTTCAAAAACTTGCATGCCGAAAATATTCCATTAAAAACAAGCATAATTAGATGAGAAAATGTAAGTACCGACCATCCAACAAACATGCCAATATTGCCAGCAAATGCAGAAAGGAGTTCTTCAAACGAATATCCTTGTTCCTCGGTCATTAGTTCGTAGTTCATCTCCTCAAAAAAAATCTCAACATGGAGAAAGTTGGACTTTATTTGTTGGAGAAGATCATCATGAGTTATATTCCCCACCACATATTCCTTTAAAATTTTTTGTACATATTCAATTGCGTCATCACTTTGTGATTTAAATATCTCATCGATAAAGTAAAAAAGGGAATTTTTAGAGGGAAAATCAGCGCTTAATGCCTTTATTTCGAAAATATCATCCTCACAGGCTTGTGGGCAATCACATGGAATTTTCAAATCATCTTCTCGAAATCTTCGGTACACCATAAAAGTGCAAGCAATCTGCTTATCATCCCATGGGTGACATATAGGATAAGCAGATACAGGAATTCCGTTCTCATTGACAAAATTGTACAAGTACGAATCCACACAATCACACTCACTATACATGTTGTCGTAAATACAAGATTCGAAGCAAACTTGCTGATTGTATTGATGCCAGTAAATGTGTGGATTATCAAATTTTCCATTGCTTTCATCTGAATCAATGTATTCCTTGTTTGTTTTCTCCCAGTTGAGATGCTGTGAAGTACATTCGCTAAATGGGTCGGGCAAACGAGTGATTTTTTTGTGTAGTAGGGATATTCTTGTAGATGAGCCTGGTTTTAGTAATATTCCATTTCGATGAGGTAGTGGATATATATATTTCGGGTCAATGCTCACTGATAAACCTGATATTCGATTGAGGAATCCAATATTTTCTTTGTCATTGAGAAATAGCACTAAGGAAAGACCATTGCCAACGCCTGTGCGTGAAGCAAATCTGTCGACTGTTTCATTGTTTGTGAAAGACTGTTTTGCAGAGTTAAACGTGTAGCACTTCCCATACACGGCATTCATGAAAGTTTCAAAGTGCTGGCTCTGAACACGGCCAGTGTCAAGGCAATTTTCAGACTGGTAACTGCAAGTAATGATCAGGCTACTTAGTGAAACACCGTAACTGTATGGTACCTCTGGAGGAAAAAGAGAAACAGCTTTAGCAAATTCATAATCCTTGGATCTTCGAAGATTATAATAAAGTGTTCTCCATTCATAATTATCAAAACCTTTGAGATTAGCTTTGTATTCGGTTTCTTCATAGCTACGTTTTTTTCTTGCGTTTGATTCTACAGCCTTATAACGAATTACAAACCCCCGACTCCCAATTTGACTATCGGAATAAAATTCAATTGTTACAGGTGCCCTCAGAATCACATTTTCAGGCCGAACATCACTACAAGCCATAGCACTTAGCCAGTTTGCTGGTTTACTGTTCTGGGCATCAACGATCTTTACATAATCATAACATGTAGTTCCAGGTTTCTCTAGGTCAAAGAAGTCAAATGTTATTTCAATAAATGATTTTGAGACATCCGATGAACTAATTTGAAAATTGGATACATGATTGATAGGGTAGTTGTCAATGTATACTGTATCATGAGATTTCAATGCGTTCCAAGTTGGAGATGCAGTTAAGGTAAAATTAGATTTTTTCATTGAGCAGTCGTTTTCATCACTTCCATCTTCACATTCTGCTACCCCATTGCAGAATTTAGCACACTCGTTGGGATTGGTTTTGCAAGGTTTATCGCTACTTTCAAAACATACAGAGTTAGTTTGATTCACTTGATCCACTCGAGCACTACAATTATGGAGCGACTCATCTTCGTCTGAATTATCATCACAATCTTTGATTTTGTCGCAAATCCAAAACTGCGGTACACATTGCTTCTTCGAAGCGCACAGGCGAAGATTCGAAGGACATGTATCATCAGTGAGCTTTAACACTTCTCTAACCTCATCAGTGACATATTGCTCTTGAATTGTGTCCAAAATTGCAAGTTGGTACAGATTGCCCTTTTTTATTGATCGTATTTTATCCTTTTCAAAAATACTTTCTTTACAAACAGTAACCTATCAGTTATATTGTCATTGGTTGGATTGAAAGCATGATATGGTATTATTAAAATATGAATATTTTTATATAGTTTGAAAATATCAAGTTTTGCAGCTGAGTGGAGTGGCTATGGAGTACAGAACAAATATTACTTCCCTCCAGCTTTCATCCGCCTTATATAAATTTCCACTATATCCACTCTTTTGATAAAATTTCGATCTTGTGAATTCAATAGACAAAGCTATACTATTAAAAATGATTAATAATAATAATATCCTATCTGATTTTATCTACAATTTTTTAGGTTTGAACAAAATATAATCGAAAAAATTTGAGAAGGAACATTTGAGTAACATAGTGAATACGATTCTGATTGTATTCCAAAGAGACGATTGATACAATAATGTTAAAATTTTTAACTTCATTGGCTAATTTAGTTTGGGCTGTTTTTAATTCTTATGCAGATAACTACTTAGCTTTAATTTTTAGTAAACAATTCTGATGCATGTATCACATGTAATTTAAAACCTCGATAACTCCACAACACAGTATAAAATTTTGTTTTAAAATTTCAAATCTCATAAAACTCTAACTCTACTCAGGTCGTTGTAGTAGTGATGGTTTATGTCTGAAAAAGTAATTTACAAACCATCTCCGCTCTATGAAATATTTCACTTAATTTGATATCAGTTGCAGGAAGTTTGAAAACATCATTGTACATTCGTAACGAAATGTACTGATTTTGAAAAGTTGCACAATAAAATTTTAAATTATACGTTACTTTCACTCTTGGAAAACACGTAACAAAATTTTTCCCGCCTAAAGGCATGTACTCGTATTCATGCCTCCATTCAGTTGTTCTTAAAAATATTTGGGTAGAGATACCTCAAATGACTTAAGAATTTTGAAATATATTTAATTCTTGGCAAATTACAAATATTTTGTAATGCAATGGCCTTGTCTATGTTTAGTGACTTTTGCTATTTATGCCCATTTTAATACTATTTAAATTTGAATTTTATTCAATTTAAGGAATAATTTAAACTAAAAATTTTTGTTGGAATTTGTAATAATAATAAAAACAAAAAATGTTCTTAACTGATATCGTTTAACCTGCCTGAAAATGAGTTTCTGCATGAATTTTTCTAATTTAATATCAGGCATAAGATGTAACATACATCAATCCCAGGATAATATAGTTTCACCATTGAACGTACAATCTATATAAAAATGCTTGTCAATTTTTTGTTGAAAGTACCACTTATTGCTAAAATGCATAAGGAATTTTAAATTTCAATTGCAATTTAAATTCATTTTAAGGTAGCCACTATGCATTGCTAAATTCTATTACTTAATGCTATTTTTAATGCGAACGTTTCATAATTATGTAAAGACTCACATAAGGATGCTTTCATTTGACAATNGTATTTTATCCTTTTCAAAAATACTTTCTTTACAAACAGTAACCTATCAGTTATATTGTCATTGGTTGGATTGAAAGCATGATATGGTATTATTAAAATATGAATATTTTTATATAGTTTGAAAATATCAAGTTTTGCAGCTGAGTGGAGTGGCTATGGAGTACAGAACAAATATTACTTCCCTCCAGCTTTCATCCGCCTTATATAAATTTCCACTATATCCACTCTTTTGATAAAATTTCGATCTTGTGAATTCAATAGACAAAGCTATACTATTAAAAATGATTAATAATAATAATATCCTATCTGATTTTATCTACAATTTTTTAGGTTTGAACAAAATATAATCGAAAAAATTTGAGAAGGAACATTTGAGTAACATAGTGAATACGATTCTGATTGTATTCCAAAGAGACGATTGATACAATAATGTTAAAATTTTTAACTTCATTGGCTAATTTAGTTTGGGCTGTTTTTAATTCTTATGCAGATAACTACTTAGCTTTAATTTTTAGTAAACAATTCTGATGCATGTATCACATGTAATTTAAAACCTCGATAACTCCACAACACAGTATAAAATTTTGTTTTAAAATTTCAAATCTCATAAAACTCTAACTCTACTCAGGTCGTTGTAGTAGTGATGGTTTATGTCTGAAAAAGTAATTTACAAACCATCTCCGCTCTATGAAATATTTCACTTAATTTGATATCAGTTGCAGGAAGTTTGAAAACATCATTGTACATTCGTAACGAAATGTACTGATTTTGAAAAGTTGCACAATAAAATTTTAAATTATACGTTACTTTCACTCTTGGAAAACACGTAACAAAATTTTTCCCGCCTAAAGGCATGTACTCGTATTCATGCCTCCATTCAGTTGTTCTTAAAAATATTTGGGTAGAGATACCTCAAATGACTTAAGAATTTTGAAATATATTTAATTCTTGGCAAATTACAAATATTTTGTAATGCAATGGCCTTGTCTATGTTTAGTGACTTTTGCTATTTATGCCCATTTTAATACTATTTAAATTTGAATTTTATTCAATTTAAGGAATAATTTAAACTAAAAATTTTTGTTGGAATTTGTAATAATAATAAAAACAAAAAATGTTCTTAACTGATATCGTTTAACCTGCCTGAAAATGAGTTTCTGCATGAATTTTTCTAATTTAATATCAGGCATAAGATGTAACATACATCAATCCCAGGATAATATAGTTTCACCATTGAACGTACAATCTATATAAAAATGCTTGTCAATTTTTTGTTGAAAGTACCACTTATTGCTAAAATGCATAAGGAATTTTAAATTTCAATTGCAATTTAAATTCATTTTAAGGTAGCCACTATGCATTGCTAAATTCTATTACTTAATGCTATTTTTAATGCGAACGTTTCATAATTATGTAAAGACTCACATAAGGATGCTTTCATTTGACAATATAACCGATGGTATTGTGTCATAGAAGAATAAAAATTACAATAGATTACCTGCGGAAACTGTAAAGATTTATTATTTTCAATTGAAATTAACACCATTACTTCATAGCTGCTAAATTTTAGCCAAAGAGGGTAGAATTGTAAAGCAAAGACCACCAGACTAACAATATATACAATCACCCAGATAGTAGTAAAAAATGCGTTTCTTGAGTTTGAAACTTCAGGAAAAAATGTTTCAAAAAGATTTAATAATTCTTCTGAAAATGTTGTTTGTTTTTTAGGATTTTCTTTGTTATCATCAACATATGATTCAGCCTCAACTTTAGATGAAAACATTTATGATTTGTAGTTCGAGTCTAAATGAGATATACTTTTAAAAGAATAGAAAGCATTAAGTGTCGAGATGAACCACTTGGAAATATATTTGTTCACAAGTATAAAATCGACTTACTTGTGCTAGGACATAATATATTCTATTCTCTTATTGGCTATTAGTTGATCAAATTAATAATTAACTAAATATCATTGAAATGAATTATGAGATCTTTTATGGAACCTAAAAGGAAATTGAAATTTTCTATCAATATTAACACAATTTTAAAAATACATGAACAATGTTAAAGACAATCAACATATAGTCCATGGTTACAAGTGATCCAGTAATTATTATTAATCCCACAGAAAATCAGCACGTTGCTACTAGCACATCAAAAATATTTTTAGAGAATTTGCAGATTTCTTCAAAAAATATTTGCTATGTTTTATGGTATGTTGAATTTGAATTGTATATCGTAAAGTATTCCGTTATGAAAAACAAACCTAATATAATTTGATGTATATATATATATACATGTATGCATAGCTATAGTATAATTGGCTGATGGTAAAATACCTCATTATCTAGTCATACATGAGACTCGTTGGCTTTAGCTCTGACTACTATTCAAATACGTCGTTATTCATGTAAAACTAAATTCTTCACACTTTAAAATATGTTGAGTGTTATGCTTAATGCTGCACAACAATGTTATTATTATTACTTATTAAAGTGTGTGTAGCATAAGTGCCTCTTAAAATTTGGTGTCATGCCATTATGGATATTATGGATGTCAAACCTGAAAAGTGGCCATAATGTTAATTGCTTATCCATAAATATTCTGATATATGTACAGAGTTAATACTGGGTTTCAAGGAAATGTTGGCATTTGGGGAAGAAATGGAAAAAAATTCAATAATCAGAATTTTTTTTAGCATTAGGATGCTACTGGTAACAATTCTGAAAGAAACACAAAACAAAATGATTAGAGACAATAATAATAATTAACTTGGACATCTCGATGTTAGTTTCTATTAACGGATTATAAAATTTATAACCTCGCCATTTTAGTGTTTTTATATTATACGTGTAAAATTATTTTTTAAGATCAATGTTAACGTGTTTATCTACATTTTGTTTAAATATATTTTTCTTTTGAAATAGGAATATTTCATTATTCGCTTCTTATACCTAATTGGTTCAATTATATGCGTCATTTTGTTTTGTTTATTGATTAATTTTGCACCAGGAAAGTCATCTTTATTATATGAGAAATTATTGTTAATTTTTTTGAAGAAGGTCGTTAGAACATTTACATAGATATAACATTGTAGATGTAGAAATAAGTTTGAGATTTTTCTGTATTTACTAGTCTTATTAAAGCTAAGAATATTTAGTTGCTCCTGGAATTTTCTGAGGAATTTATTATTTATATCTGAGTAGTGTATGTTGGCAAACATGAAATGACTTAATATTACAGTATGGTTTATTTTAATTTTCGCTTTAGTAATGAAACAAAATATTTTGCGAGGGGAGTACATTTTAGTGAGATTTATTAGAATTACATAATATTGTTACGTCACATGTTGTTAAATCATTCCTGTAAATGTTAAATAGATGGGGCCTCAAAATTGTTCCCTGTGAAACTCTAGTTTAAGTGCAAATCCAATCTGGCAAAGAATTAAGGTTAACTCTTTGCATACGATTGTACAAGTAACTAGAAATGAGACCTATAATGTCTTTATAAGAACCTTGAAATTTAACTTTTAGTTGTATAATTATATGGCAATGGAATCCAATGTTTTTGAGAGCTGTAAGCAAGCATTATCATCTATCGTTTTTCTCCATTTTTCAACAGGTTGTATTAAAACGTCACTAGTTGAAATACCTTTACTAAAACCATATGTTTTGGAGTAAGAATCATGTTTGTAAAAATGCTCATTAATTTGATTAAAAATAATTCGTTCAAACACTTTGCTGATTTGGAGAGATCTGTAATTTAGGCATTCTTTGGGATCGTCTTTGTCAATAGTGGTGCTATTGCTATATTTGCCAATTATAGTACATCTGGAAAAAAGGAAAGACTCATACATGTACTTAAGATATAATATATTAGTACAGTTATTAAGTCACCTATAATATTTAGTAACCAAGTTGGTGTTAGATCTGCGGTCAAGGCAGTTTTCTTGGCTATAGCCTGCTATGCAAAATAAATTTTAACCTTAGCCGGCCGTTCTTGTAAGGCTTTAGCCATACCAGCGGTTAGCTGTGATTTTTTGCAGAAAATCGTAATAATGGAAGTTTAAGAAACAATACAAATTAGGGAAGCACATTTCTCATCATAATGTCTTAGCATGGGATGGACAGGGTGCAAATATTTATATTAATTAGGACTAATTAATAATCAAAGATACATCAATCAATCACTCTTGATTAGAACTCAATGTGTAACGAATTGCAAATTTCTACTTTTAGAAATAAATTTTGTATGGAATTTTGGTCGTAAAACAAAATCTTTGGCCGCCATCGGCCATTTCCAGTATTCTTTGGCCATTGGGTGCGGTTGCGATTGATTAACATTCAAGTCATGGTCTCCGAACACTAATTAGAGAGGAACCACAGGATTTGTTTTTAAGTCTCATATCTAAACGTAATTTTTGTTAATAAAATTTGAAAGCATTTCATTAGATGTTAATGATGAATATATAGAACATGAAATAAGCACATTTCTTGAGTTGCTTTGAACATTTAAATTACACACGCCACTCAATGCGTATGCTTTATGCAAGGCCTAAGATTTTGGCTTTTAAACCAAACATAAAATTAGCTCTTATGATACGCACGCATAATATAGTCAGATTTACACAACGAAATAATTGACAGATTAAATCCATTGTTCATTTTAAAATATTTTACTTAGAAACTTAGCATAATAATATATAAATGTGTCTGTTAGTCATTATTTTTTATTCACAGTGATCCATGGATATCCATAAAATAAAATTTCTGAGTTATATCCAGATCCACGGCAAACATGGTTAATGCACTTTTAGCATATTAGGCTAAGTAAATATAAGGCAGTGATTTGAGAATGGAAATTCAAACAAAAATAATTAAAAGACGAAAAATTTTCTGATATCATGAAATAATCAATGAGTGTTTGACTATTAGCAGCAATTCTAGAAAAAATTTTTGAATTTATTAGCTAAATATTTGAGGTATTTAGAAAAAATATTCAGCTTGTATTTTTCGTTATGGTTTAGTTTTATATTCTAATCTCCCATTATTATTATATTAATGTTATAACTCAAAGCAGTAAAAATTCATTTCCATTTGTAAGAAATAACTATTTATAAAAGTTATATTTGGACGATAGGAGATGCTTAGTAATTGGGAATTAAAAATGTTTAGATTTCGAATTTAGCCCAAGGGCTTTCAAAAGTTGATCTTTCGCTATATCTATCCTAAGTTTTGGTTTGAGTATTTGGTTACTAAAAACATATCACCTCCTTTTTTGTCTTACTAAAGTGAAAGGTTGGACTTCTGCCATTTCTTATTAGCTAGATTTTGAACGTTTATTTTCACTTGTTTTTGAAAGAAAGTCTCTTTAAATGCTTCGTAGTTAGATGGAGAGTCTTGACTAGCTTCGATGGATCGCGAAAAAATTAAAATCAAAATTGAGCAAAGCGCTAATCCTCATTACTTTTGAAAGAGCCAATAAAATTTCAATGGTGGCGTTTTTGCATCAAAATTCAATCACAAATGTTATCCAACTTCTAAAATATATTAAACACTAACTTATTAGGAAAATAATGCGATTTATTAAGAAAATATTTGAGGTTAGCAAACCAAATACTGCCAAAGTATTAACTTCTTCGTGTACCGCAAGCTAAGTTAAATGACAAAATGCAATTACTGTTTTTATAGATTTTTATAAGATAAGAGATTTATTCAGATAAAAGTACACAATTAAATTCACAAATCATTTATGTATATATATATATATATATATATATATATATAAAATTCACATACGTTAGATAAATTACCATAATACTATATTAATACCGAGTTATAGTATAGCCATTGTTGCAAAATGTGTATTCTAGTCATGATTTAACAGAAATATATTTTTGCTTAAGGAAGATTTTTAAATGCTTTTTCAAAGACTTTAATTTTTCAATATCTTAAATTTCTTTATGTAGCGAATTCCAGGTTCGAATGGCGACATTAAAAAGGATTTCTTTAGAAACGTTTTTCTTATGCTTAACACATGTAAAAAGTTTTGATCTTGAATTTTATTTATGAGTTATTTAATCATATTAAAAGGTGGTAGGTTTTATATTAGATTGAAGAATGTCATAAGGGTGTTCAATATGACTAGTTTTTTAGAAAAAGAATTGACCTAGAAAGTTAATGATTAGTTTTCGATGAGTTTTTCGCTGCGATATTTAATGCCTCTTTTAGTTTTTTATATAGCATATCGCTTAGGTCAGTGAAATGAAATGAAATGAAATTTTTATATTTAGAGTGTCTTTTTTACGATATAAAATACTGTTTACAACTCTAAATAGCGTCAAACAATAGAAATAAAGAAACAAAACACATACAAAAATATATTTACAATTACTAGCTTGGGCTAGGCGAATTTAGGTTAGATGCGGTCTATTGAATAATCACTATAATGAAATTTAAAAGCTCGCCATTTGTATTCTAACCTATAATTATCTTAATTATATAATTGTCTTAATGAAATTATATTAATGCATGTTCCTCTTAAAAGAAAAAGACGTAAACAATATCCAACTTATTTTACTTCGCACACTATTCATAAGTTAAATATATATCATTCATATTTACGAAAAAAGCGAACAAATAACTATGAACTATTAAACAGTGCTCTTGAATTTTTTGAATCTATAGAATTAGATAGAATAACGTTTATAGAACAATTTTCAGATAAAAATTCTACAGTTGCCTGCTACAAACTCTTACATTGTCTAGAAAGAAATAATTCAATTTATCCAATGCATTGGGAAGATAAAATTTTTCATAGTTTAGAAATTGCATCTGCATTCAATTTATTCTTCAACTCAGTCTTTCAATCAGATGATTATTTTATGTGTGAAAATGAGCCTCGAAATTTAAATAATATTGATATATTGTTAACAGAAATCATAAAGCTTATAAATGAAATGTCTAATAAAAATGGAATAGGGAGTGATAAAATTTCAATGACTTTCTTAAAGAGATTTTCAACAGAATTATCTCCTCATATCTTATTACTATTTCGTAATTGTTTAAAAACAGGTATATTTCCAGATGTTTGGAAAATTACGGACATTGTTCCAATTCACAAAAGTGGCAAAAAAA
>CABFPE010000006.1:1918062-1931651 GCA_900660155.1 Hofstenia miamia | reverse complement strand
GTATTCAGCGGCGCTGGGGTTGTATTCAGCGGCGCCGTGCAATTATTAGGCCTGTATCCAATCAAATTGGCTGAAAATTTGTAGCCATCTAGCTTAGTATATTCGCCAAATGTCACGTAAATTTCAGCGTGGTGGCGTTGTTCAAACGTGAGAAAAACGGCTTTCAAGTTTTCGAATTTTAACTATTATAGTGGCGCTGAATACAACTTTGTTTACATTCTTAGCGCCGCTGAATACAAATTGAGAACTATTATAGCGCCAACATTGTACTATTATAGAGGCGCTTCNTTTGATTATTATATTGATGGACATCATCTCAGCATGTTAACTAATCATGTAATAAGTTTTAAAACACAAATATAACTAGTCCGTCAAAAAGTAGTGAATCAATGCCACTTGTGCACTACTTTGGGTTTTACTATAATGACATATATTTATTGTTAAAGATCCAACACAAAATAGTGCAATTAATATATTTAGAAGACTTTCTGATATATAATTAGTTTGACATCTGTCTAAAAATACTATATTTGGATGACTTTATCTCTATACATTGATAGTATTCTTCTTTGTCTTTCTCTTCTCTTTGAATTTTTACAATATTTATTTTCAAATAGGCTCAATTGTACGCAATTTTTGGAAAACTTTACAATCATAGTTATTATTGCATGTTATTAATGTTATTGTTTGTTAAATTTGCTGTTTTTCCAAAAATTTTTTAAAATGTTTGCTAATAATAATTTAGTATTCAACGGCGCTATTTTTTTTTACGAAAAATATTTAGCGGCGCTATAATAGTTCATGTATTCAGCGCCACTATAATAGTACAAAAAATGATATTCAGGGGCGCTATGAAAAGTCCAAAGTATTCAGCGGCGCTATAATAATAATAATAATTATTATTATTAATAAATAAAGTGTTTACTTAATTAAGGTGACTCATAAGAAAAGCATGGAAAAAATTGAATTATCTCACAAGGTAGATTTTCCTAGCTACAAGTGTTATACTTTTTATACCTATAGTTAATTTTCTAACTACTAAATTGATGTGAGAGTTGAATTATAACTTTGAGTCAACAGTTACTCCAAGATACTTGAAATTGTCTACAATAGTAACATTAATATTATTTATATTCAAAGTCATTGCAGAAACATCGTAATTTCCTTTATTGGGCTGTAAAAAAAACAAAGTTCCGTCTTAACTTCATTAATATTCAACTTGTGCATACCAAATTATTTTGAGAATTTGTTACAATTAAATTCTATGGATCCATTGCTAGGTGCATTGATGAATTATCGCTGAAAATACATGTCTCATCGGCATATTGGGTTAAGCAACTAGTTATAGAATTCATGCCATTTACATAAATAGTAAAAAGAAGAGGACCTAGAATCCTTCCTTGAGGCACCCCATTGTAAACCTGAAACAATTCCGAGAAAATATCGTTTATTTTATCTCTGGAACCTTTGATTGAGGTAACTAATTATCAATTGCTCACTACTAGAAGAAATTCCTAGGTGAGGTAGTTTTTCAATTAGTATGTTAGGATTAATAGAATCAAAAGCCTTTGAGAAATCTAAGCAGGCTATAGTTACAAACTTATTAAAATCGAGTGATGCTCTCCATTTTTCAGTAGCATTTAATAATGCATCAGTTGTTTAGAAATTTTTGCAAAATCCAAAGTGCGTGTTTGATAATGAATTATACTTATTAAATGTTCCGTTAATTGCTTATTGAAGAAGTAAATGAGTGTAGCGTTTTTACAGTTAATTCGTATTTTCCTAGGTTAATAAAGGTCTTGTTTAATAGATTAAATGTCTAAATTGTCAGTAATATTGTTGCCATGCTGATGATTTATTACATCAATAGAGTTTGATTTAGATTTCTTAGAATTTGTGATTACATGTATTAGCTTCCATTTTGACTTTATATTTGGTATTCATTTTCGACGAAGTTGGTTGAATGCTCTTCGCGATTCAACGTTCAAAGCATTTCTAGCCTTTTTATATTCGGTATAATTTTTGCTGGTTCGAGAATTCATAAACAGTTTATAAGCTTTGTTCTTTTTACGAACCAATTCTATGCAATTGCCTGTTATCCAAGGTTTATTGAGAGTAGGATTGCTTGCTTTGGATTTTGTACTGGATTTAATCAATATATTTTTTCGGAGCAAATTCTATTGAGATGAAATTCAAAAATTTCCAAAAAATTTATAAGCAATTTATTTAAATTTGTTGCACAATATACAGGGAACCAATTTTCTGATGAGAGGATGACTTAAATTTATCAATATTTTCAATACACTTTTCGCTAGTTTTAATTCATTTAATTGTACTTTTTGAGGCTGAATGAGACATGAAATTTAATAGATGGAAAACAGTGATAACAGAATGAGAATTCAGAAATGATGTACTCAAAACATGCATTATTTGTTGTCAGCTATTATAACGTAGTCAGTGTGCTACTCGTTGATGTGATTCTAGTAGACAATTCTTTATTGGCCAATATTAGATTAAATGTGTTCAAAAACAGATCCATTTTACATTGATCATTAGAATTAAAATATGCAGGTTCCAAACTTCAAAAAGTACAAAGTCTTTGTTTTCAGAACAGGCAAATGATAATTTGTCTTCCAATTTTTGAATAAAAAAATTAGCGAATATCTTAGGCGGGCAGAAGAATACATTTAATAATTGCTTTTTAAATCGTGAATTTTTTATTGGAGTATTAATTTCAACAATAGACTATCAAAAGTTGATGCGTTATTACTATTAATAGCGTTGCGTATTCTGGGCATGAAAGACTTTGGGATTAAAAATAATAATTAGTGGATCTATATGCAAAATAGCACATCCGATATTGACTTTTGCAGTTGGGTTGTAAAAATTTAATACACGATTAACGGCGTGTTCGTAATAGAACTATTTGCTGAAAGATCCAATATTAACTTCCGCTTGTGATTGAAATAATAATTTCGTTTTAATATGACTGCAAACCCAAAGCGACCCGCAATTTGATAGGTTTAAAATAATGACAATGAGACTTTCAAAGAAATAAAATAGCCCATTTTCATTTCTTTCTTTGAAAACAACACTTCCATACAATTCATGTTCTGATACCATTTTATAAATCAATGCGATATTTTCACTTTCAAAATATTGATTGATTGCGTGTATTATTATAAACGCCAGCGACAAACTTCTAGAATACAAAATGCCAAAAAGTAATTTGACGGATGGAACAGTCCTTGCAATTAGGAACCCATTCTGAGATTGATGGGAGGCAAATATATTGTAATGCATCAAAAAATTTCAAAAATATAATTTAATAGACATTCTGATATTCTAACATATTCTAGCATTAAAATACATAAGATACACAGGTCACAGATTTGGAAACGATGGACTTTTCTTCATGTCTCGTTGTCGCCAGTAGTCAGAGAATGAGGAAATAGCACCTTTGGCCGACAGCACTGCACCATTCAGTGCTCGGGATGTGGAATTGATGGAAGCGTTGATCTGCTTTCCTTTGTCATTTTTCAGAAAGTGATCGATTTTGAGTTTGAAATCTGATAAAGAGTAGTCATCGCTTAGCGATGGATGAGAAACGTGACTTTTAGCAATAATGTCACTACTAAATATAAAACAATTAAAGAAATACAAAATAGTACGTTCGTACGCATTTCCTCGCAAGATATTTGACGACTAAAAGATTTGTGGCACCGGGAATTCTCAACATTGGTTACAAAAAATTACTATCTCGTTTTAAAACCTTTAATGTAAATCAGTAGGACAAGGATGATTCAGTTGTCAAAGAGTGCTTAATACAACAGGAGCGACAACCATTCATTTATTGCGAAAAATCAAAGCGCTGAAATTATCGCATAAGAAACAGCACCTTCTGAAATGATTATACATATCTGTAGTAATCGTTTATCGACGCGTATTACACACATTGCAGTATGATGCATAAATGTTCTGTTTCAGGATGCAGAAGTAATTATAAAAATAAACGAGTGTATTTAGCGAAAGAGATCTATATACTAATATATAGTTTACCAAAATATATACATGTATAGAAAAATCAGAGATGAATCAATATATTTCATAGATTAAACTTTATCTACAATTAAAATCTTGCATCAAAGCCTTGTTGAAGTTTTTTTATTAATATTTTTATAGTATATTACGATTGCTTTTTGAAGAAGCTCGATGCACGATTAGTATCAACAGAACCAGACTATCTACATTTTGATAATCTGCTATTGACAATTTTGGCAGGCAAGAATTGGTATCAACATCGATTAATGATTTCAAGAACAAAGATCGTCATCGTTTTCTATGTAGCCATTTTTTAAACCTCAACTTTTTCAATCAAAGATCACTAGAAATAAGGATACTTCAATTCGCATTCTTTGTAACATAGAAATTACATTAGGCTTCTCAAAAACAATTTTGTTGTGAATTGGTATTTGTTGAGAACTACAATTAATGTGTGATAGAAAACTTGCAAGAAAAGTATTATAGTTATGGATTGTGATTCATCTAGCTTCGGAGGGCTCCCGCTTCTTGGCAGAGCTATTCCGTCTTTTCGAAATCTGCTAATCTTCAGGACTAGGTCTTTTACAAATTCTTGGCATGTGGGTGTCAAAGTTTTTTGCATTAAAACTGACAATCAAGTCAACGTTGATTTTTCTTTGATTGCCAATACTGGTGCATACGTAAATATTTATATGCGGATTTTCTATTCATTATGATTTTCCTTACAATTACAATGACATTGTCTTGAGCTGGAATTTGCTGAGTGGCGAAAATTACTATATTGGTTACTTTGGCTTCAGATTTAAGGCATAGAGAGTGAATTTGATTAATACGTTAAACATTGATGATTATGTCTCATGTGTAAATTAAAATCAACATTAGACACTGCTGAGCTGATGGAAATTGAATATGAAAAACGCACATGGTATAGCTTAAACAAAACGATTCGGGAATTATTTTTACATAGTTATGTATAGCAGTCGTAACAGAACTGTGAGCAGGGCTGGTTGATATAAAATATGTTTTAAACGATGTTTTAAAGAAGTTTTTTTCACGGTTTTTTAATATATTTTTTCACAGGCGCACGGGAAAGAATTGCTTAAAAGCTACAGGGAAAAAATGTAGAAGCACGCGATTGGCTGGATAAGGCTGAAAATATACAGTAATTCAATTTCGTCCTTATGGTTTGTGGCTAATATTCTTCGCTCAATTGAAGAAATTTTTTTCTCGCAGCCCTAATTCAAAATGAATCAAATTTCCGAAGATTCAAGTGATGTGCATGTTGTTCCCGAAAAGTTTAATCGACATGGCTTTGATAATGTTGATTTTATTCTCCTCAAGTGCCGGTATTGAAAGAATATTTAGCGCAATGGAATATGTCCATAGTGAGCTACGAAATAGCCTGTCGAATGAGAAAGTTCATCAACTTGCATTTCGCTGTCGTCTGTTAAAATATTGACAATCATAATTTTTTGATCAGGTTGTATAACAAGTGCAAATAAAATTTTCTGAAAAAAAATTTTAAACAAAAAAGCAAGTAAAACAGTTTTTTAGAAAAAAACATTTTTTGTCAGCCTGACTATAAGAATGACTTGTCCCCCGTTAGTGAATTCCCGGAACTTGTCAATCGAGGAATGCTTGCTGCCTTATTCATAAATTTTATAAATTTGATGAATTTTGATATTCTTATTACGTTCTGGCGGATAGCAAACATGTTACAAGACTACGAAAGTGCGTGAACACATCCGATTTATATTCTTTTAAGTTTTTATAAAAAAACACGAAAAAAATTTCATAATAAATTGCAGAAACTGTTTAATTGTGTTTCTCTTATTTGTTTACTAATGAAGCCCAGTGGTGAATGAACGGTTGCCACTCCTGTTGAACTAGCACTATAAACAGTGAAAAACGACCCAGAAAACTTTGCTTTGAATAAATTTTACCCACGAGTCTACTCTATTCACTACAGTTATAATCATGATAAGCAATCAGGGCAATGTCCAAATGTCCTGCATTCTGGGTTTGAGAAAATCTAATTCATATAAAATGCGTTACGGTAAAACAGTCGTATCTCATTTCAAAAACTTCGTTTGCAAATGCAAAAGCTACAAGACGTACGTTTTTTGAAATGTTGATAATATGACGAGCAACGTACGTTAATGTTAATCGTATAATGAAAATATAATTGAGAATGGATACATGAGTAGCATACAAACCCACACCCATATATTCAAATTTGTACCCAAACCTAATCAAGCACCTGCACGGTCAGTTGTTTCATTGAAATTCAATGCATAATATTCAAATTGATGTGAAAATGATTCTGGAAGTACAAAAAATATCAATTCGATATAGCAACATAAATTTATCGATGTTTTATCAACATTGATAATCGATGCATTTCAAAGTTAATATGTACATCGAATACTACTCACATTGTTTGCACATTCCTACCAAACCCGCCAATTCTAACTAAAGTCATACCCAACCCCAACTCACAAGCGTGCGGGCATATCCAATAGGGCGGTTAAAAATCGATCTTTCTTAATTTTATGAATTCCACTTTTCAAAAGCTTTATTTTGACTCAAATGCAAATTGCTAAAATTTTATTCATATTTAGGAGTGGTAAGACAAGATTATATTTTTGTATATATCTAAATTTACATAAAATATTGAAGACTTCGAATATTAAAAGCGCAATAAGTCATTAAACCAAACGAATTCAGTCTACTACCTACATACGATATTCAGAACAATATTTCTCTCAAATATTTTTAGTGTTCACAAAAGCTTACAGCTTTCAAGGTTTTCAATCCCTCAGTACAGAACTTATATTAAAGATACTTGTCAATTTAAGAAAGTTATTACTGTTCTCCTCTAGCGTAAAATCTTGCTTCATATCTAGTCCCGGAAGTAACTTGCAATGCGCAAGTAAAACTTTTTTGCCTTCTAAACACGTTTTTGGTATTGTGATATTTTTTTCTATTATTTGAATTGTTCTAATTCATTAGAAATACCTAAACTACAATAAATGCTAGGTATTCAGTTGAGCAATGTCATCAGATCCAGTAACATGAACTAGAATTGTTAGTTGGTTGTAAGTAGACACATTAAGCTCTTGTGCATTCCCTTCAATAGAGTCCATAGAGAAAGTGTTTCGTGTGTTTCTCCATTTCTAACTAACTAAAATTATGACAAAATGAGAGGTAGCATTACAGACAGTAACACACTGTGAAATAATTTGGAATTGAGCAACACCGATCCAAGTGAGACATCGTTGTGTTGATAACATCGAAAAGTTGCATGAAACCTGGTGAAATCTGAAATGTATTAAAAAACATCTAAAAAGCTTCAACTGCAAAAAGCAGGAAAGAACTGGAATTAGATCTTAAAATTCTGTTTGATATAGCTCCAAAAATGCACTACATCGCATTAAAGAAGATATACTTTTATGACTGACATGAGAGGTCCAAAATAAATGACGATCGAATATAATGATCATATTTTTATCAAAACACAAACAGAAAGCTGAAGACTAATAAATGAAAAGCACAGAAAAGTAAATGAAATGGATCAACTGATGACTACCTCAAAACATGCATGTATTGTTGGAAGTGATTGCAGCAATAGATGAGGAAGAGATAAGGTGAACATGTAGAAACAGGTGTTAATCAAAGAAAATCAGAATCATATAGAACACCTCTGCAATGATATGCAAATCTAGATTCAATAAATAAGAGAAGCTGTTCAAAAGCTGAAATCATCAATACAGATTGCTGAAGTGAAAATTTGGAGATGAATTTCTGACAAAGGTCCTGTCTCCAGATAAATGCAACTTTCCAACTTTAGGATTAATAAAGTTCTTGACAAATTCGCAATCCGGCGAACCATCCCATCAAGACTATTAACTACAAAGCCAATTGGTTAATGGTTTGGCCCATGATAGTCAAAATGACAAAACTCTTAATATGAGAATGTGGAGGGTACATTTTACGCCTCAATTGAAACCGAAAATAATTATACAATACTAGCCCTTCCATCTGAAGAATATTCTGGTCATGAATCAATTCATGGAAAGTACTGCCTTAGACATAGAAGGAGTACCTCGGAGACAGTCAAATTTATGCATGTGGTGGGACAAACACCAAAGTTGGAGCGGAAGATGACATTAATAATCTAATTGAACTGCACATTGGACACTCCACACAGTCATTTAATCCGATAATTAAATAGTAACAGACATCGCAGTGGGAAACTTTAAATATTTCGAGACAAGGTGTTATAGGATTTTTCAAATGATCAAATGTTCTTATAAGAAGCGTGGGAGCAACCGTTTCTGAAATAGTTCGAAAACATTAAGAGGTCAGGGAAATTGCTCTCATGTGTCAAACCCGATGATTGGCAGCTAAATCTATCGTCTGTTTCAAAAAAACACCATTTTAGAATCTCTTATGCTCAAAATGTACATTGTCAAAATGCATGCACCAATGATGTTTAGAGTAAAATATAACGAACAAGCATTTGAGGGTTCGAAGAGATGGCTTCAGGATTCTTTCTGATAATAATATGTAGCTAATAAACTGATTTCAATGTGCTTAAACGATTAGTGCGCTTTTAATATGAAAAGTCCTCTCTATTTTATATAAATTTAGATATTCAAAATTTCAAACTGCTGCCTAAACATTGATTAATTCTAATAAAATTTACCTTAAGTTGAGTCATAAAAGGAAACATTTGAAGTGTATATGTAATCAAAAAAAATTCAGAAAAATGGATTTTTTCAAACAGCTCTAAGCTCAAGCACCTTACACCTTGAATATATTTTTCGAAAAATTCCTCTACTGCCATATTATATAATCCAAGTAGCATTCTTCTGTATAAACATACAAATATCAAATCGAAAATTAGGATGTTTCTTAATCCAAGAAAACAACACAGTTCCGTGCAAAACCATTGCAAAGCAATTACCAATAATAATTGTATAATGAAGCGAATCGCGGGAAAATCGGTGGTACTAAGACGTTCGGTAATGATAATGACTTCCTATAGTTGAAATTCCCCATACTTACATAAGAGGTAGGAACTATAAACCCGCAAGTAGGTGAGCAAAGTTTTGTATTCACCAGTTGAAAAAAGTTTTGTAGATTGCATCAATTCACATAGTTATACAACTTGTAATGCCAGAAACCTCTCTATATACTTTCTACTTTGTGATACAGAGCCATAACGACTTCTAATTTAAAATTATGACATGAAAAAGTATACTCAACGGGAAGTACGACAAATCATTGTGGAAAACTTACAAGGTCACGTAATTGGTGAAATAACAACAATTCTTGACAAGAATCAGTCCAGTGTCTCAGAGTCTTAAGCGATACCAAGAAGGTCTTGTGAGGTGAAATCTAAATCAGGTAAACCACAAAATAATTAACGACGAAATATTTCTAATTAAAAAGTGTAAAGCCAATCCGAAGTGGAGAGCTAGATACGACCAAGCGAATATGGAGGTGACATGATTACAGCTGCCCTAAAACTAAAATTGACGAAGCCCTAACTTTGGTGCAAAGAAATGTAAAGGAATACCAGCAAAAATGTGAAGCACATAATCTTTATTGAGGAAGCCAAATTTCAGTTCTATCCACATCGGAAATAGTTTGTAAGACAGTGAAGTTTAGTGGTAAGAACATAACGATTTGGGCTTCATAAGGATATTTGAAAAAATATTCGTTAATTCAAGAAATCCTCGAATGATCTTTATATACGAGCACGCTGTTAAGAAATCTTGACGTGGAAGATAACACTATTTTCATGCAAGATGAGGCATCTTCCAATGCATGTTGCCATTCCAAACAAAGAAAAAACACCACAATGTCGGACTACTCCGCGATTGGCTACCCAATCACCCGATTTAAACCCAATCAAAAACATTTGGGGGAAAAATGAAGCAAAACTGGAAGAAAAGCTTCAAAAAGAAATGTGGACCAAATCTGCTAGTGCTTGGGGAAGAAATTATGACATACCAGACCACGAAATCGAAGACTTAGTTTGCAATAAAACTAATTGACTTTGTGTTGTCCTAATTGTTTATGTTTATTAATGTAAGGGCGATTTTAAAATTTTATCTAGTTTTTACTGAATACGACATGGTTTCAAGGAATTGTAGTCTATAAATATATGAAGCACTTAATGCATAGCCTGGGTTACTTCAAAAAATAAAATAAGAATTATACTGCTAAAGTGATCACAAAACTATAATCATACGATTATTTCTAAACGACTACTAATTAAAATAATAAAATGAAATTAGAAGAAAAATAGATACGCCTGGCAAGCTTCAAGCAAATTAGATAAGCACAAATATTGGTCAAATAGTGGATAATTCAAATAAAACGTGGTTATATTTCCATTTATCAATTCATTTCTCGAAACTGTATAATAAATACACATGGAAATATATTTATCAGAGGAAATTGAGTAAATTTTGCACAAACCATTTAACAATACAAATGTGTTTGAGAGCATTCTTTTTCACATTACTGGATGTAGAATTAGTGTACGTACTACTAAATTAATCAAAAGCAAACTTTTCGGTGTCTGCGACTAAAAAAAAGCAAAGAAGACAAGAGAAAACTTGTAATTTTTTCACTCTTCTTCATAATCGTTAGCAATGAGTTTTGGAGAAAGTATAAATTCTCATTTTAACTACTGAAAGGAATAATTCATTTTTAAATTTCAAGTTCAATTATTCTTTCTGTCGAAACATATACTGATGTTGATAGCGCCCATTTGGCCTTTAAAGGAACACACCAAAAATGCTTAAATTGGTGATCATACATGTAAATTACATTGATTTCCATATAATTGAATAGTATAAGAAATTGAAGTTAAATAAAAAATCAAATATTATGGAAACCTTTTGGAGAACCAAGTACGAAAGTTGCGTGTTCGAGAGTAAGCAGAGACAAAATTGCGATTGAAAGCCGTCCACTCTTTGTTAGCGGATTTTAACTTCAGATAACCAGATGTCGAAAAGAGAAGAGCGGTGAGGTAGTGTTTGAATTGTTCTCTAATCCACTCGTCGCCACCTTCCCAAGCTGTACTCTGCTGCTCGAGGTTGCGTTCAACCGTTTGACACACATTGGAGATAAATCGCAAATCTTCAGTGGTTAACGTCAACTGGCGGCGAAGTTCTACGTTAGACGTCTAAAAACTAGTGTTGGATATTCGGTCGAAAAAACTATATGAATATTGAGATTGAAGCATTTGCGAATCTACGAACAGTTCCAATACTTTAAAATAATAAACTTTTTAACATCATAAGTGATAACATATTTCCCATTCTATATTTTTTTTACAGTAAATATGGTTCAGGAAGGTGTTGTTTTAATGCCCTTTTGTTGTCTACTGGAATAATTTGATATTGTGATGCTTTATTACTAAAAGTGTTAATTAAATGCAAAAAATCAAAAAAACTTAAATGTATTAAACGAAACGCATGCATTGGATAAATATTTTACCTTAAATTCATTAAAAAAATCTAAAAGAGATCAGATTTCATTAAAGAATGATTGTGGACTTGAAATGTATTATATATAATATTATAGATAGTTCCCTTTACTAGAAGAATTCACAGCAAAATGATTTCGTGTTCAATAATAGTAACCGTCAGAAGCCAGCTTAAGAAAACGTGTCAAAAACATTCGCCCCACTATTCAAAAACAAAAATTTTATCTCAAAAAAAAATTGCAATAGACTTAACATGTTGGCTTAGCTCAAATTATTAAATAAAATTGATAAAAATTGCCCTCTATACAAAAAGTAATTATAATTGCTACAATTTAGGGAGACTAGCTTTATTTTTGAGTGTACAGTTGAGCCAAACGGTACAAATATTTAGGCTTATTCAACTCGATGCCTATCAACTATTATGAACAGTAAATATAGCAAAATTAACGCTTGAATCTCTCTCAATGTTTTCTGCATACTGTATGGTAATTGAACATTAAAAGTATTTAGACACACTGAAAGTACAAAATAATAGGTAGGGTAACCATAACTACTACTTCTGCTATTTGGTCTATTCGGTCAAATTAGACACGTAAATTATAACTGCTATTTCTGCTATTTTAAAATCAAATTTTGGAAAACTTATATTGTAACACTAGATTAGCAATTAAATGTCAAAAATTAGAACAGGAATTAGTTGTAGTTTACCAACATAGATAGTTGACAAAATGATTAAGAAATTTGAGTCGCATGAAGGCACTATTGTTGAGCAATTCTGCAGACATATTTTTCCTATCTTGAAGGCCGAATGAGCGCTATGGGAGACTTAACACTAGAACAGCGGATGCGTCAATTGACGCATTTCTTTCTATTTATTCATTAATTACTTTTTTTGTATAATGTTTTTGAAGCTCTTCTTCCATTACTTTTATTTTTTTTAATATAATATTTATATTTTGAAAATTTTCAGAAAATTGATTCAACCAAAAAAGAATTATGGCAAAAACTACTAGAAAAGCTGTTTGCGTCAATTGACGCAATTTTATAGAAATTCCAAAAATCAAAATTTTTTTAATGTTATGTACATGTGATTCAATTATCATTGCTAAATGTCATAGGCAAGAAAGCAATGTATTATTGAAAATACAGAAGTTAAATGCAGTGAAATTTTCCAATTGGAAATTTATAAACGTGTACATTTGGTACACGTTTGGTTTAAGGTTTTGGTCTATAAAAAAAGGTCTTAGATTAAACATTTAGGTTTTAGTTTAGAAAACACGAATTTGACACTTTGGTTTAGGGTTTTGGTCTAAAAAAATAAGAATTTAGATTTAGCTTAGGAATGTAGGTTTTAGGTTTAGGAAACATGGATTTCAGGCTTTGGTTTAGGGCTTAGGTCTATATAAAATAAAAATATGGGTTTTTCTGACTTTGGTTTAAGATTGTGGTCTATGAAAAATAAGAATTTANTTACTTCTATTTTAATCGCATCACTCGCTTGGCTAATTTTATTCATATAAAGACAAACATTAACTTATTTGACGATTACAGCATTGTCAAAAAAAAATCTCCTAGATTTTTGCAGATTACATCTCAATTACACTTGTAGTATTGATATTAGATGCACACACTATCTTGTTTGTCCATGCAAATCATGCAAATCATCTTGTAGTTCATCAGTCCATAAATGACTTTTGTTGACTGTTTAATATATTTGTAGACCTGAATTAAGGTAATAAATCTATTTAATAATAATAATAATAATAATATTACTTCTGCGCTGAGTACTGAGAAAGTAGACAGACTTATTTCTTTTCGCCTGATATTTTGTCAAATTGATGATTTCAGATTGATAAAAAATGCTTTCTTATAGACTCATCTTCTTCGGAGGAGGCAACTCGTGTCTGTTTGGTCTCACAGTACCAACTAATGTTGTTTTCTGTAGAAGTAAACTTTCTCCCAAGTGAAGAAGTTATCACAGGTGATATTATAACCTTTTCCATATAAAGGTGTCGTCAAAGTCATAACCACATGCCTAAAG
>CABFPE010000006.1:1884261-1899133 GCA_900660155.1 Hofstenia miamia | reverse complement strand
ATTAAACATAACCAAGGCCTGCTTCGTTTTACTGTCATTTAGAGTAAATCCGTTTTCCTGACACCATTTCTGAATTGAGATGAGAGCGTAAACGGTGAAGTCATAATCATCCACTTTAATGCTTACAATTGGGCTAAGATCATCAGCAAACTTAGTCAAAGATGTACTTTGCACATTAACTTGTAAACCATCGTAAGAAATGTTGAATAGCGGTGGTCCATTTAGCGTCCCTTGCAGCACACCAGTATTGATGGTAATGATATCAGAAGAGGTGCCCTCATGTCTAACATATTGTTTACTTACGGACTTGTAGGAAGTCCACTAACAAATTACGAATATGGTCCGGAATGTCTTGGAGACTCCTTAGTTGATTATGAATCACTGAGTGAGGAACCCTGTCGAATGCTTTGTTGAGATCCAGTGAGAAAATGCGAGTTCTATCATGGTTAGTAGTCGCAAGATCCTGGCAATTTTGAAGAACATTAAGTAGAGCTTCTTGTGTTGACACACCTGTACGAAAACCAAACTGATTCAGAGACCACCACAAATTGTAAGGTACTTTCAGAAAGTGAGTGTACAGAAGGCGTTCAAAATGTCTTTACAGCACAGTCGTAACTGAAATTGGCCGTAGCTGATCTAAAGATTTGACCTTTGCAATTTTGGGAATAGGAATGATTTTCGCCAGTTTGAATGCGTCTGGAAAGCAAGAGTTATGAATCGATATATTGTAGATATGACAAATGGGCTCGGCTAGAATATGAGCATTAGAACGAAAAACCCAGGCAGGTAACTCGTCGTACCCAACAGAAGTATCTTTCAAAGACAGGAGGGAGTAGTACAATTGATATGGTTCAAAAGTAAACGCGGGCGGACTCATGACATAAGTATTCTCCGGCATCGTGTAGTTGTCAGTTGTGCTGATGTAAGTGAAATGGGCGTTAATCTCATCGGCTGAGAACGGAATCAAACTGGATGACTTTGCGCTGGTTATAGCGTTGACAGTTGACCACCAGTCGCGGCTCCGGTTTTTCCTTTGTATGTTTTTCAAAATCTTTTCGCCCACAAGATTTGATAACTGCAGAGCTTTTCTAGAGTTCGGATCAAGATGATTGTGTTTCTGCTTGAGCAGAACCTTCACGTCAGGATTGATATAGAACGCATCTTTCCTGGAAACCTTTACACAGCGGAGAGGGCAGCATAAGTCATATGCTTGCTTAATCTATGAATTAACACATCTGCGCACTGTTAGGGTCACTCTGATTTAAAACTTCCACGAAAGATTCGTTGTTAATATAATAATTGAATAACTTCCGATTGTCAGGTCTAAGATCGCGAAAGACAGTGACTTCGCGGTTATTCGGCTTTTCCACTTGAACCACTACCAATCCTCGATGATTAGACTTTAAATGCAGCAAACATGACGTAGTGTAGTAGATATCTTCAACAGAACATAGAATAAAATCAAGTTGCTTCGATTTTCGCGTGGGGCCATTAAAGGTCTTATAAAGTTCAATGTTCTCAAAGTTTTTCCAACGAGTCAAAGGTGTTAACAAAATATTCCCGACCGCGCAAGATAGATGGTTCCATGAGTCACAAACATCGCGTTGAACCCAGTATTGCTCGTCAGTTGTTTTCTTGCATTTCCCACATGCATTCCAATGTTTAAAACCACCACTTAAGCCTAACTAAACTGTATAATAAACAGGCAAATATCAGTTGTAATATTCGAAATTAACAAGGCAGCTCTAATAAATAGTCTTAATAGATTGAAAAAGAAGTACTCAAGCTGTACGAGTTGTTAATATCAGTTAATGAACATTATAAAATTGATTAAAATGTTTCAACTGTTTCAATTCATTATTTTAAATAGCATATCAAGCAATTGTTCATAAATTACTATTGTCGTTAAATGTACATTGGTGTGAATATTTTTTTTATCAATTTCTTACAGTACCGATGAATAATAAGTACTATTATACAGAAAATATTTGACAGGCCATGAAAATCAATAACACGATTATGTTTGAAAACTAACGGAGAATTTTAAATTATAATGGGCGATGAACGAAAACTTTTATATCTAAACAGATCTGTTCAAATCCTTCAATAATGTCTGTAAATGTTTGTACAAGAAAATTCACATAAGTTCGTGACGGATGTTCTGCTAGCTAACAATTGCAAACAATCCATCAACTCCGATTTTCTCATGTGGATTACAAAATGTGCTTAGTTTAGTCGATTTATAATATTAAACAAAGAATTCTTTCATTAATTCTACTTGAACCGATAAAGGAAAAAATATAAAACAATACATTTTGAAAAATTCTACACCTAGTTAAATTGCTTCTGTATCGTTGATATTCTAACCTCATCAACAATCTTTTTGATACAGAAATACCTAATTCTCATCAAATTTACAAGCTGTTGCAGCCCATATTTCATACATGTTCTGATTTTCATAAATTTGATTACTTTCTAAAAATATTGCAAGTGCGGTTTATTACTACATGATAGAACTCGCAGAATAGCGACACGCGGTTCCCTCGTGCATACAATTATGGCGATCAGAATACACTTGGTGTACAGTTGCAAAAGTCTGCCAAAAGAATTTTTTGTTTTAAATTTTAAACAAATGTTTATATTTAATCCCTTACAATTATTTATAAACAACAACGACCTAAGAAGATCATTATGGCACATTATTATATAAATTTGATTTCTCAGATTTTGTGACAGCTTTACATTACTATTGTAACATCATTCGGTATTTGTTGTTATTTATCGGCCAGCTCATTCGCTTTTCGTGTTGACTAGTGACTAGTTGTTTTCATGTTTGTACATATTGTAAATACGCATTGTATAGACACCCAAGATTCCGTAAATAGAGAAATAGTTTAACCGTGTTCTCTTGTTCCTCTGGCAAAGTTCTCTCTAGATTCAATCAAGTGATTCTACACTATATATATGTAACTCCGAGGCAACCAAATAAGAAAATTTTCGCTTAACAGAATTGCTAGCTGAGTTGACTACAACCACTTAAATTTTGTTTCTATTTTTTAGGCAATTTCTGTTGTATCTTATCATAATACTGTATCTTTCACTCTCGCGTTAATAGTTTTTAATTAAAACCATTGTTTGATTATTGACTTAAAATTGAGCCGTCTATTTGTAATAAAAAATTATATATTATAAAACGATGAATTTAAATCCTTCCTCAGGCTTCAGATCAGAGAGTTTTCGTTTAAACTGTTTCGAAGTAATTTCGGTCAACTGAATCTCACCTTGTTTAAGAATAATTAACTTCGTAAAAAAATACTTTTTAAAATATAAAGATGTATTTAAATTGAAGTGCGGCTTGATTTATTAATGCGTTAATAGTCTTTCTTTAATTTTATGGAAACTTAATATTACTGATATTTTGCTTGAATTAGCCTATAGAGCTTTATCCATTGAATTTACCACACATTTGAAACTGGATTTCCTAATTTTCAAAAAATATTTTCTTGTTTAAAAAAATTCTTAATAACACAAAATATATATTTCTAAGCTATTCTCATTCAATGAATAGTGGATTACAAATTTTGCATCTATATTCATAGTTACACATCAATGGGGATTTTCATGAAATTTTGAGGTGTTTTAAAATGTCTAATTTGGATATAATTGCTAGCAAAATTAGCAAAAAAAGGGTTTCCAGTTTTAAATATTTCCTATATTATACAATACATTGAAACCATGTCCATCACCAATTGTGGCCAGCAATGACTGGGAACAGCAGACTAAAAACCATCTTTGCAGCATCATTACAAGATCCTCGCTCAAACATGCAAAAACTAAGGTGTAGGCTTGGCTGACTCCTATCGATTGGGTTCATATTGCGGAGAGGCATTGAAATGTTCTGCATCACATCAGGGTCCTGTCATGGTCGCCATGTAGAATCACTGGGGTGTGATTCTAATGAACACAAAGAGAATACAGTTCAAACTCTTTTCTATTTACAAAATGCTTTCAGCTTTATATATACAATATTTACAATATGTACAAATATTACAACTACCAGTTGCTAACAAGAAAAGTGTGAGATCTGGCCGATAAATAGTAACAACTACCAGTGATGCTACAATATTACTTATTTTGTTTTAATTGCATTACAATTTTCAATTTTGTTGCATCATTTTTGACCTTTTAAATACTGAAAACTATAAAACTGTTATGTACTGTATTGTTTATATCATTCAGGATTTTCAACTTTTTAGTTAGCATATTTTTCAATAGAGTTCAGTAGAGTTTTTTCAGATTTCAATACAATTCCAAGTTCTTACATTTAAAATATTATTCAATATATAAACTTGTTTAAAATAATGGATTTTTAAAAATTTTTCAAGTTCAACTAGTATTGATTTATTTTTAAGATCTTTAATTGTGGTTGGTATTTGAAAGGGATACTGAATTTCTCAAAAGAAATACCAAACATCTCAAAATGAATACCAAATATTTCAAAACAGATACTGCTGCAGAGCAACAAAAATTAAGTTGATAAAATATAATTTTTTATGTAATGGCATGTAGACACTGATTTGATAAAGTCATGCAGAATATTTTTGTGTAAAATTTATTAGGTAAGCAAAAATAATGAGAATACATTTTTATGTTAATTGAGCTGAAAATATTTTCTTAAAAAGCTCTCAAAATATTTGATGACCTATCTAGGTGCTGTCCCTTATGCACCCTTTTTAATAAGTATCCATTTTGAAATATTTGGTATTTGTCTTGAGAAATGTGATATCCATTTAAAGTCCCAACCTTCAATTGCTAACTCATTTGAAGTTTTTAAAATTTCTGACATAACTCCAATAAACTTATATGTATGGGATGCAACTAAGCTTATATTTTTCACTTTCAAAAGTCATTTTAATTTGAAATCATTTATTCTTTTTTCATTTATGTATTAGTATATAGTATAGTACACAGATTATATTGTTGATTTTTCAATGATCATTGATTATTTGCTTTTTAGAGTAATATGAGATATAAGTGCTGTTCTGTTTTAACATGTCACATAACAAGTAAAAATAACCCCAATTTATTAAATATAAGTTTTTTCCAATAACCAACTGCTTTAGTAGTCATTGGATATATGAAATCTCAATTAAATTCAACTGTAATGGTAGTCAATTGAAAATCAGTGACATCCTTGTCTTGAATGTGAACACAAAGTATGCCAACATTGTTTTCAAACATCTGTGTCTGTAACTGGATTTGCAAATAATACTTGGGGATTAACTTAAAATTATCATCATAATAGGAGATTGCTCTTTTCAAGACACTTCAATTTAATGACACAGTCAAGTGAAATCACATCAGGAGTAGCTGCCAAAATCAGGTATATTTTATGCAAATATAAACCACATTTGTTTATCTAAACTAATGCTGATTAATGCTGCATATATTTTTCACACTAATTTAGGCATAACAGTTAATTTTATCTGCAAATAATAATTTAGTTTTAGAATTAGCTATAATGTAATCATTCAGCTACCTCAATTCCATGAACATTTGAAAGGGTATGTCTCACTTCCCCCAAACTCATTTCCCCCAAGTTTGACGTCACAAAATATTAAATACCATTAGAGACACAATTTTAATGAAATTGTAATTATATATTTGAATAAATAGATATATTTCTTTAAACTTTATTTTGGTTAGTTTTTTTATGTAGTTAAGATTCCTGAAATACGGAATTACAAGTAAATAAATGTAAATATGCACTATAATTAAAAGCATTGACTGTTTACATATTATTTACATATATTTTACCCCCAACACTGTTTAGATCTAACCTGATGATAAAAGAATTGCATTAGCATGCCTTGTGCTGTGTACTTTCATAATTCATAGCTATATATAAATGCTAATTTGTTTTGTGTCATATTTACTTCAGAATAATTTTGGGTAGATTATCTATTTCTATAAAGCATTTATCAGATTCATATTGTAAGACAATACAACTGTGTCTAATATGGAAATTACAGGTTTAAATCCTGTTGGATCTGCTTTTTGAAATGCTCCTCTCCTTTATTTTTGTAAAAAAAATTTGGAATAATATACCTGCAGGCATACCAGTATCAAATAAGAAACAGAAACATTAGTGATTTGCTTAACACTTGGATGATATAAATTTCTGTATTGTATTTGTAAATAGCAAACCAATGTGAGGCATTATTATGATTTTTCCAGATTCCTGGTCCACCTCAAGTAATATACTCAAGTATTAACTGCTTATTTTAATGCAGGGGTGTCATGAGAAAGCTGACTCCCACTCATTGTTGCCAGGCTAATTCTACATTCTAGTATAATACATATAACAAAATTACATTCAAGATTTTCAAAGTTAAAAACAACTGTCAATTACTGCTAAAAGGAATAGAATAGTCTGCCAGCACAAACAACAAATACTAGCTGATCAGGAAATGTATCAGATATATAATAATTAGCAAACAAATAACAAAAGAATATGAAAAAATTATTACCTATTACAATAAAGTACAAACTACAAAAATAATAAACTTAATTTAATTTCTATTTTAAATCTAAACAGATTTTCAAAGGACTGCTAAATGTTTACTAAATGCAAATGGCGAACTTTAACATTTATAATTATAGAAGATATTTACATATATTTACTTGTAATTGTGTATTTCAGCAATCTTAACTCCATAGAAAACTAATCAAAATAAAGTTTAAAGGAATATATATATTTATACAAATATATAATTACAATTTCATTGAAATTGTGTTTCTAATGGTATTTAATGTTTTCTGACATCAAACTTGGGGGAAATGAGTTTGGGGGAAGTGAGACAGAACCATTTAAAACATGATTTAGTATGTTCTGTTCAAATAAGAGGCCACTTTTCATTGATTGTGTTTGCACAGTATTTACTTCTATCACTATATTCACCAAACAACCATCTGGTGTTGAACATTTAGACATCTCATAAATGATAGCTGCTGTTATGTACCCCTTAATTTTTCCATATTTTGCATTTTGATTTGCTCAGTGGTTGTTGTTCCAAATCTTGAAAAATGAGAGGAAATGCTGATGAATTTTCAAAATGCTGCAAGAAATCATTTGGAGAACCCTTAACATGTGTTTTAAGTGATATTATTAGCATATCTATGTACATGCTTGATAAAATGTTTGGAGATTTGTGTGTAGCAAGCAATGAATTTTGGGAAATACAGCATCATTAATAAATGTGGAATTTTGTAAATTTATAGCAGAGTTTGAGAAATTAATCGAATGTGAAATATCTGATGCCTAAATATACTTTTGTGGAATTCAAACAAAAATGAAATTTACTTTGATGAAAGATGCCTTTGTAAGGGACAGGCATGAATTTCTCCAATAGCATTTGAAATCTGTTCCACAGTTTGATGATACAACACATAATAAATGCAACTACATGATTACATCCCCCTGCTTGGGCAAAACACCCCTTACATGTCACAGACAATATCTCCAAATGCCTTTCATCCACATCTATAATACATTTATATGAGGAGGAGCTGCCTCCTCTGTGCAATTTGGGCCATTGAATTGCTTAATTTAGTTCTTGCAACTCCTGGTTGTCTATAAATCACAGATTTAAAAAAAAGAGGGATGTGAGCATAAAGTTCATTATCATTGGCAAAATTATTGGTGTTGCTTTTATCATAACTATACTAAAAGTATTCTGAACCTTAAACCAAAGCTTAATTTAAAACACTTATTTAACATTAGGATACTTATAAATTAAATAAATCTTTAAAATCTATAAATAAATATAAATGCTTAATGAAAGTGTTCTCCAAGAAATTTCTGCACATTCTGTATTTAAGATGTCAGAAATGATGTTAAGCTAATCAAAGCTTGTAATGGGATTAAAACGAAAGGGGAATTTATTAAAAAATCTATGAAATTTTAAGAACTGGCAACCATTTTTTTGAAAATTTCCATTAAAAATAATATATTTAAAAATTTTATATTTTATAACATTTTAAAATTTAATGAATCCCTCATTGTTGTAGCAAACATTAAGATGAAACAACACTTGAAATAATCCATTTGATCCTTCTGGCACACTGCCTAAATCCCATTAAAATGAAAATTAACCTACTGTATTTAAACAAATGTGCATATAAGTGGAAAAGGTTGTTGTCATGGTGCATTTTGTTTGCTTACAAATACATGAGCTAATGTCTGGATAAAAGCACACATTTGTCAATGTGAATTTTATGTCTCCTATATTTTGTTTTTTGTCACTAATTACAGCATAAAGTAGAATGGTTCTAAGTAGGTACCATAAACCACCATTTAGAGGTATTTGATTAAATATGTTTAAGCATGGCTTCTAGATTATTACAACCAATGAATTGTTTCTTTTAGGTGAATCATTTTACTAAATGAAATTTATATAGGATTACTTTAGGTTTTGTATTATACCCTAGTTGTTAATATTCACTGATACCTGGGCATACATGTACTAGTAATTGTGATGAATGTTACTACTAAGTAGCTGGTGATTTCCAACTGATGCATTCTCACACATGTGCTTACATCCAGATATAAGCACACCTCCAGTATGTGTCCTTAAAAGTGTGGTAATACAGTAAAAGTCAAATATTACCCATTGACTAAATTCAGTTTGGAACATGCAGTAACAGAATCCTTTTTGTTCTATATCTTAGTTCCAAACATGCACAATCCATAACATAATTACATATTTTTTATTGCTATAGTTCCATATTATGAAATAGGAGAGTGTAGTGATTTAATAATCATTACTATAATAATGACCAATATATTCAAATAGTTTTATTCCAAGTATAATTTCTGTTGCAAAATATCACCAACATAATCATGGTTTATCATATAAGTGAGTTAATTGTTTATTAGTATAGGAATACTTAATCTCTAATTAAATTTGACACATTTTCATTTTGTTTAGAGCTCCATTTACTGTGTCAGTCCCTATTCATACCTTCACTGTACACATGATAAATTAGGTAAGAAAATATTTTGTGAGACAAAAGTACTGTATGAACTTGTTATCACAGTTTCATCACCACAGGGGTGCAAGCAAGCAAAATGTGGGGTTCCATTGCAAGTCCTAGCAGCCCATTGCTACAGTATTGATAGAAACACTTGGGACTGAATTATCACTGCAATTTTCCACAAAATGTGTTTTCCATACCATGTTACTTTACCAATTTCTATATTATATGAAGTTACTGCCAAATCAACAGTTAGTAATTAAGGTGCTTGCTTGGAGCTGTTTTAGCTTCAACATCTAAAATAGGCAGTGCACAGATTTTAGTTAAAATTTCAAGGGTATATTGAATTGGTTGGTAATTTTTTTGTGCAGATTAACTTGCAAAGATGGATACCTGCAAATAATAGAATTGTTTTGCATTCCAATTGAAGAACAAATCAATTGAACTAGACAATAGAAACTTTGGTAAAGAAATCTCATAATTTAGTCAACAAATAATTTAATGCTACTATTGAAATGATTCCCAAAAATTAATTGAAGCATGTTTTTGGGTCATTTGGTTGAAGGAATTTTCCTCTCCATGAAAATTTTGACTAAGTAATTGGTAGATACTGGATTTATATTTGTGATTATCTTTAATTTCCTCTGATAATCTATTTTACAAGGTTTTAACAGTAGTTATCAAACAGTGGCTTTCAGAATCAGATTCTATTATTCTTAAGAAATTACAGAAACAGTTGCATTATGTTGGAAGAACATAATATATTGCAATAGCAATCCATAACATAGAATTTTATCAAATGCAAATTTTAACAATTAAGTAATTGCAATCAATTCATTTTGCAAGCTTAAAAATTTGATTAAAGTTTTAAATGGTCTGATGTGCATTCATATTGCACAGCACACTAGAATTTGAACCAAATTTTGAGTGCCAACCATCCTTTAGGAACTTATATATTAATATAAATATATATANAATGCAAATTTTAACAATTAAGTAATTGCAATCAATGGCATTCATTTTGCAAGCTTAAAAATTTGATTAAAGTTTTAAATGGTCTGATGTGCATTCATATTGCACACTAGAATTTGACCCAAATTTTGAGTGCCAACCATCCTTTAGGAACTTATATATAAATATAAATATATATATATATATATATATATATATATACTTATAAGAGGCGCTTTTTGTTATTTTTAGAGGTGCTTTGTTGAGTTTGCAAATTATAGAGGCACTTTGGGGACATAATTATAGAGATTTTTAAATTTAAAAAAAAAATTATTAATATTTTTATGTTTTACAGATAAAATTAATATAATATTTAACTTTGAACATATTTGCATCATTATTTGTTAAACAATTTGGCAGAAAAATTGAATGAAAAACAAATTCAATTAACATATTCACAGATTGTCAGATTGTTATTGTTTGCTCTCCTTTATTTTCATGAAATGGATTAATTAATAAATAACCACAATTAAGTGTTAAAGTGGTATGTGATTCATCATTAGAGTTGGCTGGTTACTACTTGCTAGTAAGTATACTTCTAGTACAAGGCATATTCTAAGCTTTTTTACAACTGCCCTTTCTCAACCAGAGAGTCTCTGTATCTAATTTGTAAAGCTCAGCAAAAATGTTCAGCATTCTAAGCAAGCATATATTTAGAATTTTGTGAGGCACAGTGACCATAAATTTTTACCTGAGTGACCTTGGGTCATTCGTCACACCCATTTGTTCAAGAACTTAATGCAAAGTACCAAAATTAGTGACATATTTATAAAATTAAAATAAATTTTAATATTTTCAAATTCTAGAAAAAATTAACTGATTTTGTCATAGCCAAAATGCAAAAGTAAGTAGGGGACCTAGGAAGTTTTTCTTTACAACTGGCCATTACATTTTTATAACTCCCAATTTTGGCCACAACTATCTCTTAGAATATGCCTCAGACTAGCAAGTTACTAGTAACTAACTTGAGGTTAATGTGCCACATTACTGGGGATTAGCAATAACGCCTCTTTTCAAGTGAATGTTTAACTCACATGCCCATGCTACAATATAGAGGCAGCCAATTAAACACCACACAAAACAACATTGCATTGTGTTTTCACTTTTGCAGTCTTATTCATACAAACAATGAGCTAACTAGACACATCTTTTAAAGACAAATCTCACAATAATTATGGGATATGTAGGACATTAGAGTATTTTATTAGGATACAGTGAATACTAGTAAGTTACTGGTGAGTTACTAGTAAGTTACTAGTGATCAGTTTCTATATTACATGATCCTATTCATCATGATTAAAATTCAGGGTTAAGAGGTGCTTTGTTGAGAAAATATAATAATAGGAGGTGCTATGTAGCATCCCATATTTTAACATTTAAATAATTTTGCTTAACAGTTATATTTTAACATAGAAGTTGTATTAGTTTTTCCATCATTTGACATTTAGATTTAATGTTTCAATTTATTGTTTTTTTTGGAATATTTCATTCATTTTACTCCAAAAAACATTTGGGGCTGTGTAGGAGACATCAATTTCACAAATAAAAATTGAATACATTATCAGAAAGTTCAGAACAAGTTTTAATATTCTTCAAAATTATAGAGCTTTAGTGAATCAAATTCAGGTTCAAAATAAGCAAAATACCCTTAATGGTGTTGTGCACTGTAAATTTCTCATGCACACTGCTTAGCAGTTTTCATAGACTTTATTACAGTAGGTGTTTACTCACAGTTGTTTTTTGTGCCTTGTACTACAGATGTTATTTTTGTTCTATTACCAATATAACACTAAGCCAGTCAATGCTACATGGTGACCCAAGAACATTCAAAGGACATGGAATTAAAACTAGTTTTTACTTTTTCTTACCTATTTCTTTACTGAAAATCAACCACAACTATTCTGTAAGTTACTGTTATTTTTATTTGTCTCTATCAAATTACAATTACCAGATATAGCATGCTATAGTCTCTCACTTTTTGGAAGTAACTACAACATGATCAAAAAGGAAGGCTCCATTGCTCTCAGATTTACCCAGTTCTTTCTCTCAATAGAAAAAATTATTTAAAGATGACTACTGAAATTCACTAGAAGCTCAACATCTAACAACAAAGACCAAAACTCAGTTAATTAATGTTATTCTCAAAATGTGAGAACAAATACAAAAACTAGAGACACAACTCTAATTAATGGTACTGATAACCACTCCACAATCCAAGATCTAACTAAATGAAGCAGATTACTTTTTCAGATCTCCAACATGCTCAATACACAATAAGTGCTATTATGTTAGGATATAATAGATCTCAGATACAAAATTGATATAATCAAAGCAAACACCCATCAACAATACTGCTACAGAAAATCCTGCTACAAACTTTGCAGAAAGTCTCACTTCATCTCCTGTGGTTACTCCACAGAGACCAAAGACATCATTACCCAAACTGAAATTCTCTACAAAGAAAATCAAACATGCCTCTGATGAAAGTGATATGCCAACTCCACAACAGGTATTACCACTAACAGCAACCAATGAAACCCAATCTCAAAATTTCCAAAATCCCACAATACTTTCCTGGGAAAATCAACAGTAAGGATCAAACATTTCCAGGATGGAAGTTCTGTTAGAAATTTATGCTGCCCAACAAGGAGGCACAAAGGAACATTGTTGTGCCCAGTTACCTCTGTAGTTAAAGGAAAAAGCTCTCAGTGTCTACATGAATCTATAACCTGAACAAAAGATGGACTATGATAAATATTAATTAATGCTCTTGCTGCTCAGCTTAACAATGAGAATACAAGAAAGCAATACCACATGCTTCTATACAAGTACAAAATGGATGACAATGACAATATTGCCAAATACATTTACAAAGTTAATAGACTATTGGAACTATCTGTTCTCCTATTTAGAAGATACTTTGAAAATAAATGTGAAATTAAAGATTCAATCACAACATTAATAAACAAATGTGTAAACATCCAGTTATCATTAGAAAATAACAAAAGTATACAAAAAGAACTAGGAGTACAAACCTCAAGTGGAACATATCAATTTCCACCATAAGCAAAAAACATTGAAACAGAAAAATCAATAAAAGTGAGACCAGTAAACATGGAAAAAATCTGATGCAAACAATACAGTCAACAGGGACACACCAAACCTGATTGCAACACAGTAATCTACACCATCAATGATGACAGATTCTACACTGCAAATGATACAGAAGAAATCACAAATTAATCATCAGATGAAAGTTTAAACTAAAAAGGCTACTGGCCCAAAATGGCAATGAGGAATGTCTTATAGTTACAAACCTCCTAGAAAGAAACCTCATCCCATTAACAATTAACAGCATAAACATTAAAGAAACAGTTGATACTGGAGCCTCCATCACTTTAATAGCTGACACTATCATTAATGAAATAGGATGGGCATGAGAAAACATCCAGAAAGATGAATCAAGATTAATTAATGCCTCTGATGACTACATCAACATCAAAGGAGTTGTAAGCAAATTTCTGATAATGATGCAACACAATAAATTCAAACACAACATATTCATCATTGACATCCATGATCAACCTCTACCATATGAGATGATATTAGGAAGAGATTTTTTAACTGAAAACAATTGTGTGATAGATTACTCATCAAAAACTTTTACAATACAGGAAGACAATAATGTCAGAGTCTCCTTACAAACAGCAAATGCAGCTTCCCTAGAGTTCACTCTCACTCAAAGTCTAAGAGTAGAACCAACCCATTGGAAATTAATAAAAATCAAAACAAAGCCATCAGTAAATGGAGACTACATAATATCTAACCAATATGGCATCAACTCTAAAAATATCTGTACTGTAAAGGATGGCTAAGGCATTACCACAATCCTAAACAAAGATGATAAGTTTATCTCTGTAAAACTAAATCAACTCACAATTATCTGCATTCCAATTGAAAAATTGGTTACAAAATCCAGCAAATTCTTTCTATGCAACACTGCAAAAGACAATGAGAATTCCAGCAGCAACATTCCAAAAATTTCTAGAGACATATCCTCATCTAACAGACTATCAAATTGAGAACATAAATTTAGTACTCAATAAAAACACTGCTATATTCAAAAACAGAAAAATCAGTGTTGGCAAGGCAATAGTCATGGAACTGAAAATCAATACAACTTCAGATAAACCAATTTGGCAACATTGCCACAGAGTGCCTCAACACCTTCAAGACAAATCATTATGAACCATCAGCAAACTACTAAATAAAGGAATAATTAGAAAAAGCAAAACCCATATGCCTTACTTACTGTTTTCATTAAAAAAGGTTACAAACATTGGTTATGTATTGACTTTTGTATACTAAATGATGTAATGAAAATGCTTACCTTCTTCCTCTCATTGATGAGATTTTATATGGAGCATTGCAGTATAAAATTTCCTCTACAGTAGACCAATGCAAGGCATACTTGCAAGTTCTCATGTGAGAGTCTGACATTGAGAAGACAGCATTCATTACTCTGTATGGGCTGTTTAAATTGTTATATATGGCCTTTGGCCTCTGCAAGACTCTAACATTATTTTAAAAAAGTGCTCCTCAAAGAACAACCTAGAATAGTAGACAGTATAGCTGCATATTTTGATCTTGACTTTGACAATCAAAGAGCATTGCAATAAACTAAATAAAATATTAAACCTACTATACAATACTGATTTATGCATCACTGCAAAAAGTGCTCCTTTGCAATGAAAAAGGTGACATTCCTTGGCAGAATTATCCAATTTGGAAAGGTCAAAACTAAAGATAAAGCAAAATAACTAAT
>CABFPE010000006.1:1859195-1884240 GCA_900660155.1 Hofstenia miamia | reverse complement strand
CACTGCAAAAAGTGCTCCTTTGCAATGAAAAAGGTGACATTCCTTGGCAGAATTATCCAATTTGGAAAGGTCAAAACTAAAGATAAAGCAAAATAACTAATAGAAGAGATCCAACCTCTGCAAAACAAAAAAGATCTGGAACAAATCTTGGGATTTATTAACTACTACCATATATTCATCCCCAACTTGGCAGAAAAAACACACAACATGTTGAATCTCCTCAAAGGAAAACAAGACTTTGAATAGAGCTGGAAACAGCAACAAGAGCTTGATAATCTGAAGAAGTTTATGAAAAAATCCTGATGCTCAATTGCCCAAATGCCACCAACACATTCATTCTAGATACTGATACAAGCACAGTCACAATCAGAGCAACCTTAAGCCAAATATGAAATGGAGAAGAAAAACCCATTCAGTACTTCTCATAAAAGCTAAGTACAACAGAACTTAATTACAGAGACACCAAACAGGAAATGCTAGCTTTGGTGGAATCACTAAAAACCTTCCAACATTCTCTCATTGGTGAAAAATTTTCACAGTACACACAGACAACAGCAGCTTATGCTGGTTAAAAAAATATTCAGAGGATTAATCCACAAAAATAGTTTGATGGATTGAGTAACTAAGCAATTTCTCTTTTTCCATAATCCATCAAAAGGCAGACTACACAAAAACACAGATCTGTGGACAGCTCTCCCACAATACCAAAGAGAGTTGAAAAAGACAGAGCACAAAAAGGTCAATTTCAACTTCATTCCCAGCAACCAGTAGAAACAACTTACAAAAATGGCAAACCTATGCTGATAATATCAATATGCAAAGAAATAACACCAGAGGAAATAGCAGAAGCACAACATAATGATATCATTCTATTTGAAATCATTGACAAAATTGAAATACAAAAGGAAATTAATAACAACCTGGCATCTAAATATTTCAATAAGCACAAATGGTTATAATCAAAAGTGGTGACCTTTATGCATCATCCAAAACCAACAACTGCATTGCTTTTCTGGAATACTACAAAAGAGAATTAGTAAAAACATTATGAACATGGGCATACCAGAGTATATCAAACTGAAATCATAATTAATGAACAATTTATCACAACACATTTGCAAAAACAATTGAAGACATTATCAACAAATGTCCCACATGCATTCTCCAAAACAAAGCAAGGTTCCCTGAACAATGTGTTGAACTGAAGAAAATCACATCAGAGAGAATTAACCAAATCAAAAATATTGACATCAAACAGCATTCTAAAGACAAAGAAGGCTATTCATATATATTGCTAATAGTAAACAATTTCATTAAATTTAGTAAAATGATACCAATAAAAAACATCAAAGCACAAACTGTAGCTGAAGCAGTAACCAACAACTGGATATGCATGTTTGGTTGAATGGAGAACCTCATCACTGATCAAGGTGTACAGTTTGAAAGTATACTATTCCAATGCCTAATAAACACCTAGAAGTAGAACACAATGACACAACAACCCACCACCTACAAGCTAATGGAGGAGTTGAATACTTAAACTGAATTTAATCAAACTCATGTGGGCTACAACTACCAACATAGGTGATAAAGATTGGTGAGAAGTACTACCAATAATTGAGTACTTTTACAACACCTCTACCCATGCCACAACCAAGATGATGCCATAGAAACTGTCTATGGCCACTAAGCACCAACACCTTTTGGTATGCTATTTAAATATTATAACAATCCAATTGACCAAGAATATAGCAGAAATCTTAATGAAAACCTTAACTGAACTCCTGAGTTCATCTTTGCTAATACTGATAAGAGTGCTGTAAGCTGACAATGTTAATACAACAAATTTATGTATGGTGAACCACACAAAGTAGGCAATAAAGCCTACCAATTCCAACCTGGAGTGATCAACACCAAAATGCAAGTTGAAAAACTTGCCACTAATTAGTGCAGCCCATTCACAGTGAAAATAGTTCTACCACACAACAGTTATCTGCTAAGCAATGGAAAAATTACTAATTTCCAAAATTTAAAATGAACTGCATAAAACATTGAAGATGCTAGAATCAACAAAATGAAAAACTTCACCCTGATAATAAATGATAACACCAAACAATATGATACCAGCCAGCTATATAAAATAGAGAAACAACCTCTCACTAAAAATCTCAAGCAACCTAAACAATTAAAATTGCCAATGCATACACAACCAAGTCATTCTGCTAAGCAAAACATTGATTTCAACAAATGACATATTGACATAGTTTCCTTGCCTTTAGATAATGAAACACACTTGATGAACAACTCATCCTCAACCAATCAAATGACATAAACCAGATGCCTCATCTGATGAAAAAGACTCATGCATGGGAACATCTCATGTCTTATTTAGTATAAGTGCATCAGACTCAGACTGTCAGATGCTCCTGGCTCTTGACATCTTTACCAGTGTAAGTGCACCAGGTACAGATTCAGTAGCTAGTGTTGACCTTCCTTCCACTTCAACAAGCCCTACTACATCAAAAAGGGTGAGTGAAAAGAGAAAACACTCTCCACTTCCAATCTCACAGATCCCTATTAAACATCAAGTCCTAGGAATTTTATCCCAAGTCAGTTCCACAATGTCTGAACATAGCAGAAAACAATATGCCAGTTACCAAAAACATTTAGAAAAAATGTCTACATATGAAGGAGAAGTACTGCACCCTTACTTCATCACAACATGTTGAGTGTAACACATTAGTAGTAACAACCTTTCAGAAGAAACCAAAATTATAACAGTGGATCTCCTTAGTATATCTAAAAACAAGATCTACCACAGTGCCTTACCTACAATAATTGATGCTAAAAAATGGCCAAAAATTAGCACATTCATCTTCTATGAAGAATGGATGTGATAAGAACTCATTTGAGAATACCTGAGATGCACAGCACACATTACATTCAAACACAATATCACAGTTAGAAACATTTACAAGTTAATTAAAAATAAAAAGCCTGTCAAAAAATCACCTTGATCAATATTGATTGGAAAAACCTCATGATTATCTACTTCCTAAAACTGGTAGACAAAGATGATACAAAAAAGTACAATGCATGAACAAGATCTTGGTCACTGCCCAAACAATTAATGTTAAAATTATATTCATATATATACAAAAAGATAGTGAAAACATACTGAATACAGTACTTGATCTTAAAGAATAACTCAAAGGATTTCACATCATTTGCCAATCAACATTGCAGAGAACAGCAGTCACATCTAAAAATAGCATTACTAACTTAATATTCATTGACATACTTGTTAATAGAAATTGACCACCAAAGAAAGAATAGCTATCAACATTTTTCTCCAATCTCAAACTTTTGAAATACTTGATCCCCACTGCATTCATTCAAATATCACAGATATCTCATTCAGTCAATCACAACATACACTAAATGAAATTCGCAAATAATGGACTAAACTTAAAGCCACCAAATATAACAATGGCTACAAATTAAAATTGAATGTCCACACTAAACCTANCACAACATACACTAAATGAAATTCGCAAATAATGGACTAAACTTAAAGCCACCAAATATAACAATTGCTACAAATTAAAATTGAATGTCCACACTAAACCTATGCAACTACCACAGAAAGATTACTCAACTGAGTCATCATAGTGTCAAGATTCAAGGACAAAACATCTTTTCAAAAAGATATCTTTGAGGAAACTCAAATCTCCAACATACCAGCCACCCCAGGGTTATGGCTACTAAGCATCTTCTTAACACATGATAACTCAATCCGAACTCCAATAACAAAAAGAACTCATTTACAAATTCCAAAATCCTGCTTCTTTGAAATCACCATTGCACTGCTTCCAAGAAAGCTAAAAAGCTGGCTGCTACTCAAAATGATCATCAAAACCTCCCCTCAAACTGAAAAAAAACCACCATTGATCACTTCAAAAAATATCTCACCTAGGTAAAGCATGAAAATCCATTTGGAAGAGCATCACCTATCATAATACAAAATAAGCTTGGAATCCATGAGAAAGATATTGATGTCTTTCACACCCATACAAGAAAATATATGTGGGTGCAACATCAGAAATTCACTACAAAACTTACACAGACTGCAACTCACCCCTTACTGCAGAAATGCTACAAAAGAAATTACCACACCCAACACAAAACTACCTTGAAGCATGTTGAAATCACAGCATTAACAAGGAAAACATGTCACTGTACAGCTACTTCTCTACCAAATACCCAGAGTACTCATTCAGTTTTAATACAATAAATTCAGAAACAACTGGCTCATCTGGCAGATACCTCCCTTATAAACACATCAACTTAACATCTAAAACTCACACACTACTTGAAGAAGAAGAAGAAGAAGAAGAAGAAGAAGAAGAAGAGCTCCTCAACAAAGCCACATTCCAAATTTCACCACAACTACAGGAACACATAGATAAAGTCGTTAATGAAAAAATAACCAAAACAGTTAAAAGGAGAAGATCAAGACATGTTAATCAAAAAACATATCCTGAACAACAAGCACCAGATCCGGATCACACCTATTTCCTTCCAACAAACAAAATTCTCTGACGTTGAATTAATAAAGACTCACTTCTTTACAGAGTCCTACACAAAAACAGAACTCAAATGCCAAATGACACCTCTACAGCAAATGGCCATGGATGTTGAGTGCGCATCAGCTAGATTTAGCATTGACAGAAAATCAAAAAACGCTCTAAAAAGAACGTGCAATCTTAACATCATTGAAGACCTCAACAGAAAACTGATCAATTACCCAATCAGCATCAGAACAGCGGAAATCACAACCACTCACGGAAACTGGCTAGAACTAGAGGAAAAGATTGCCACAAAGAACGCATTCTGTATCCCACCTCCCATTCTAGATCTACCAGTCATCATGCCTTAAACCAGTAAGCCACGGCATCCCAAGCCAAAATCTATACTTCAACAATCACAAAGACATCTGCACTTCAAAGAAAAACCCCCAATTTAAAGCAGCAGTATGCACCTCAAAAGAAAGAAACCAAGAATAACACCCTGAAGACAATATACAAAAAAGCGAACTCATATATTCACAAATAGATGATCTTAAATCAAGAATAGAAAACAAGAAAGTCAAAAATATTATCGTTTTCGCTAGAGTAAACGACCTCATCTGGTCGATAACTGGAAAGAGCAGTATAAATAATATGACGTCGCCAGAAGCATTGAAATAGTAACAATGATTTATTGCGGTCATAAACAATCCGGATAAGATGACAGAACAACTAAACTTACTCGTGATGAAGATCTCTCTCTCTCTCTCTCTCTCATGAATTGGAAGGACACACGCATCTTAGAGCTACTGGATCGCACGTACAACCTTCTTTACCTAACGGAAAACCTATAAACTCTTATACATAAACTATAAGCTTTATTTTAATTAGCGGACACAGAATTTCCTTCAACATAGTAATGCTTTGGGCGGACATGTAGTGGCGTTCCCTTTATTTAAAAATCAAACATGACAAGTTGAGTGAAAATTCCTGAAATGTATAGTGCCGCCATTTTTATTTTAAATTTGTAAATTCCCACCATGTGGCTTCTGCCACCTCTGGTACCTGTTTTTGTTTATAGTTATTTTCAATTGTTAATTTTCTAAGGCAATATTTTACGCATTTGCAATAAAACTTTTGGTTTCATAACAATTGGTTGCTTATTTGTTTTCACTCGCAAAATAGTTATGTCTAGCTAAATTTGTTTGGTTTTGGGGAATAACACGGGGTAGGTCTGAGGGCGCCTTGCGATCATTCGTCTGGTTCTTCCACAAATTTGATGATTCCAATTAGCATTGCTTATTATTAAAACTCAAATTCAATGGCTGTGATGTTTTGCTTCGGCTTCAGCCACAGCGTTCTTGTGACAAACTACTCGCAGGTTAATGTGTAATTTCTGACTCACATGCTCGATGCTTAATTCAATTATCCTCCAGCTGACTATTATACTAAATGTTTATTACACATATTTCTTGGTTGTCAAAGGTCCTACATTGCGGATATTCACTCTTATACTTAACTGAACAAAAATCAGGAAAAATAGGTTAGAAAACCGCTAATTAGTTTTTTTTGATTTTTGAAATCAAATAAGTGTTACATTTCAGTGTAAACTGATTGAGATCACTAAATTCATGGCCAATCTATTTATATGAATTACATAGTAATGGTACTTGTGGCCAGTACCAGCATTAAGAGGGTGCATCAGGCAATTGCATTATTGACAAGGTCTTAGTAAATTTTAAGTTTTGAGAAAATAAAAATAATATCATTCACAAAAGAAGTCAACTAATTATATTGCTGGTTGCATTTGAACACAATGGAATAGCATGAATATTTTTAAGAGAAGCAGAACTTCTTAGAATAAATATGGTGTATAACATAAAATCAGTAAATCAAAAGGGACACATTAGCCCTATGCTGGGTCCGTCTTGTGTCTAAGTCGGTATTCAATCCACAATTTAATGAGCCTTATATTTAAATAAATGTAATACTGCAATCAATGATATAGTATTAGCCCAGTAAACTCAAACTTGGCAAACTTGGAAAGTACTCACAAATATTTCATTAAAATTTGCAAAGTACTTTGCAAATACTTTGCAAGTTTGACAAGTATCTGCAAGTCTTGCAAGTAATATTTGCGAAACTTTCCAAGTTTTGCAAGTAATATGTGCAAAACTTGCAATGTTCTGCAATGATTTATTAAATTAAACAGACATTAATATATTAAAATAAAATATACAAATTTTGTAAATTCTCTGAAAATTAATAAATATTCTCTAGATATTTACACGGGTTGTTTGCATATGAATTTGAAGAGAAGATTTGAGACAACTTCAACCGAACTCCTAGCAATATTTAAAAAACGGAACAACCATTTTGGGGTTACATGAAGCCTTTTCGGGTAATCGCTTCACAGTATGAACATCCAATTTTGGTCACTATTGATGATCTCAATACAATGTTTCATTCCAAGACCTGTTCAAATATCGATGTGATTAGTGAATCCTAATACCAGTAACTAAATTAAAAAAAGAGATAGATTTTCAGGAAAATTTTAATGTGCAATGACCTCTATGTTACACATAATATCTACAAAAGTAAAATTTGAACTATATAACAGCTGTAAGGCATTTTCACGAGTACTAAAAATGCACAGTCAGCCTTGATACCTAAAAGACACTAATCCAAATCTAAAAAATATAAAAAGCAGTATGGGCAGCAAGTATATACATGTAGCAATAGCAAAACTTTCAATTACCTGGCAATATTAATCGCTTCTGAAGAAATCTCGCAAAAATATTCGATACAAAGGATGAGAACTGAAGCAAAATTCCCATTCCATGCTAAACTTCAAAATGAGTAAATCTAAAAAAAGCAATTAACAAAGGAAGTGAATATAATTTCGTAATTTTTTATAATATAGAAATATGGTCAGATCTTTCACTCATAATGTTTTATATTTTGGAAAAGTTATGTATTTATTTTGGGTATATTTATATTTATGCACTATTATTCAGTCATGGATTGCAAGTGGAAACAAAGTTTCCCTCAAATATAAAATGAAACTAAAAAAACTGAACTCTAAATCTATAGGAAACTACATTTGAATGAATATCACTTTTTTAACTGAATACCCAGAAGTATTACACCAAGAAAATAAACATGTGGTAACTACGCAAGAATATTATTTACCTCAACCTCAATGAAAAGTTTGTTAAGCAAAATCAAGCTCAGAACATCGAGGTTTGTGATGTTAATTCTCAGATACTGTGTACATATCAACAAGTAAAGCACATGTACATGCGAACATATAAACTGCAGGATGAATTAAAAATAAATATAGCTTAAGCAATAAAAGATATGAAAAAATAGGACAAATTAGAAGGAATGGTAAAATCTGCACAATTTAGGAAAAATTACGATTTTAGGCGAACTGGAAGGACTTAAATTATATTATAAATAATCGATAGTCGAGCTTTGTGAAATGATAAATAATAAAGTTAAAATATCTACTTACGGTAATTAAATGGCACATTGAATCTGAAGCTTTGTTGATCTGAATGTTTTAAACAATTTTTAGCACACCATACAGTACGTAGAACTAAAAAATGTCATTGACTAGAAAGTAATATTAAATTTAATTTATAGTAATGAAATCTATAGTTACTTGCTACCCAATATATAACACAAGAATGTATTATAAAAAATGCAAAAAATGACAAATAAACTTAATCCTCATCTTCAGAGTTTGAGATGCCTAAAAATGAATACTAGATTCACAAATACACAACTGAAAAAAACCTGAACGTCGTTTGTTCAAACGAACGTCTCTTCCAATTGATTTATTGCCAAACAGCTTTGCTCCCAAGCTGAGAAATTATTTGGGAATCGATTTTTAACAGCTTCTAAAAGAGAAAATGAAAGAATTTATATAATTTGTGAATATACAAATGAATAAATCTAACATAGTAAAATGTAAAATATATTGTACAATAATATCTAAATGTATATTTGCATGAAAACAATGAAATAAAGCATCANCATCTTCAGAGTTTGAGATGCCTAAAAATGAATACTAGATTCACAAATACACAACTGAAAAAAACCTGAACGTCGTTTTTTCAAACGAACGTCTCTTCCCAATTGATTTATTGCCAAACGGCTTTGCTCCCAAGCTGAGAAATTATTTGGGAATCGATTTTTAACAGCTTCTAAAAGAGAAAATGAAAGAATTTATATAATTTGTGAATATACAAATGAATAAATCTAACATAGTAAAATGTAAAATATATTGTACAATAATATCTAAATGTATATTTGCATGAAAACAATGAAATAAAGCATCAGTTCCAACAGCCACTTCATACTGTACATTACTTGTGAATTGACTAAATAAAATGTAATTGTGAACTGCTTTCAAAATAACTAAGTATAGAAGAAATTTGTTGATAATCTTTGCTGCTTAGGCAAATTTTCATAAAAAACAAGTAATTATCCAAAGACTGAAAATTATGTTATTGGATAAAGTGTTCACATTCAAGCCAATTACATTCATTGCGGACACTGCCTTGTATAACTGTTACAAAATCGTACTTTGCTAATAAGATTATTATTACTTAAAGTTGGTATATTTTGAAAGAAACTGAATAACACGCTATGTATTCTTAATTTTGTTTAGTTTGTCTATTCATAATATGGTACATGTTTATAGTTCTTAAAACATACCTTGCAAATTTACCCCAGTCTCCGTTTTCCAATTGAATAGCAATTTCATATTATAATAATCAAATTGAAATGAATACTTACCAATATGTTATCTAAAGTTGCTTCTTTCCATCTGAATGAGAATTTAGTGCAAGTCCTAAATGCATGTAACAAAGGTAATAAAAAATACCTCTAGCAATAACATATCATCAATTTATGGAACTTTAATAGTATCTAAACAAATTTTATATAAACAAATTTAATATAAGTTTTCAAAATGTTTTAAATTTAATTTTTTATATATTGCTATTCAGATGGACTGGAGACTGGTCAAATAAAAAATCCATTTTCACTTGAGTTCCATCTGCTTCATTCCTAAAATACTGTTAAGTAATTCACACAATATTTATCATAATATAGCATGGATGTACAATATAACTGTATCTAATATTTATAGCCAAAAAATATACATTAAAGCATTTCACTATAAGTCTTTGACATTAATATATTATAGTTAAACTTGTACCATAAATAATTACTAAACTATCACATTGTTAACTACTGTACAATATTACAAGAATTTGTTGTAATGTAAATTATTTGATATCAGCAGAAATTGGTTTGATACAAAACTGCCAACCAGAAAAAAGTTCCGTTACTAAAGTTTGATCAAATCACATATCTGAATTAGAATTTCTAATTTAATGACTTTAATAAATGAAAATATTAATTGCTAGTCCAAAACCNATTTTCACTTGAGTTCCATCTGCTTCATTCCTAAAATACTGTTAAGTAATTCACACAATATTTATCATAATATAGCATGGATGTACAATATAACTGTATCTAATATTTATAGCCAAAAAATATACATTAAAGCATTTCACTGAGTCTTTGACATTAATATATTATAGTTAAACTTGTACCATAAATAATTACTAAACTATCACATTGTTAACTACTATACAATATTACAAGAATTTGTTGTAATGTATATTATTTGATATCAGCAGAATGTAGTAAAATTGGAATTTTGCAAATTTCTGGAATTCAAAAACTGCCTAGAATAATTTTAAATTTTTCTTTTAAGAATTAATTTCGAAACATAAATTAAGAAATTTACTAAATCTCTTGTGAAATTTACTGAAAGCTTATTGGGATTGTAAATTTTCCAAAATTGTAAGTACCTGGCGGTGTTTTAAAAAGCTTACTCTTTGCAAAAGCAATGCTTGAAAACCCCTTTAAGTGCTTAACGAGGTAACGTAAAAGACAAAGGAATTAATAATGAGTTTCTACTCTAAACAACGAGAGGATGATGGACGTGACATTCAACACTAAAATTGGCCCAAAATGTCATTCTAATTTTGGAATTGGAAATAGATATCCAACCAGAGGACAATGACTTAGGACAGGGTATAAAAACCTTTAAAACTTCATAGAAATATCAGACCCCTGCTGAGAAGTACCGTAGATACAATTTACCAAGACTTCTCACATCTGTTGAAATAAACAAGTTTTTGATGATAGAGTTCACTACCTTCCTTTGCGAAAGTTCAAGTTGCAGATTTTGGTTGAAATTCAAACCTACGTTGGTTCTAACTACAGTGTTGATTCAATTCAGGTAAAGTTCTGAAATTGAACTCATATTTATTAACACTAGAGGTTTCTCTTAGTATCAAATATAATGCATGACTTTAGTTATTTAATTGCTTTATTGTTGGGACTTGTATAGACATTCTCCTGTTTGTAAAATAAATAAGTTATCGTTTTCTTATGTTTTGCTTTTAATTTACTTCTGAGAGAGTAAAACCATTACATGAAAGTACAACAAAACTAAGGCGGTTTTGTTTGAAAGACACTAATTATCAAGAGTTTTGAATTAAAACCTATCACGAACATTCAACAGTACAAGGAAATTTGTGTGGGAATATCATGCAGGACTGAATTAAAACACTGAGTCTCTTAATTGAATTATAAATAAAACAGGATTTAAAATTAGCAAATTTCCCTCTGTGTGCTATAGGAATTGATTAAACACTAAGTTTCGGCAGAAGTACATTAGGGGATAAAAGAAAAACATCTAACTAAAGCATTTTACAATAGTGTAGAACAGTATTTGTAAAGAGGGATTTTTAGGAAAACTTAAAACAAAGTGAAGCCATAGAAAACTGAATAATTGTTTCGCGTAATTCTATTTAGCTGAAGTACGCTCTTGGAGAGAAAACATTTTGTTTTATTTGAATCTGTTTGACGCATTTGTGGGTTTAATAAGTACAAGCCATGTGCTCTGACTTTAGAGGCTATCTGAGGTAGCTAATAATCTATTTGTTTCAGACAAAGTTTGAAAAGACCCGTTTTAAAATCAAACTTACAATAGCACATATTAATTTTGTAATTGTGCAAGAGAGTAACGTAAAAAAGTTTTAATAATACCATGCATTGTGGTTGATAGAAAGCGACATAGCAATTTGTCAATTATTGAAAGACATTTACAAAGACGGCTTGTCTGTTTAACTTTTAAAATAATTGTGAACCATTTTGGGTTACATTATTTTTATTTCATCGTGCTTTTGATACATTTTTAAAAGCTCGAGTCTATAACCATTTTGGTAATTTAGACACTAGTGAATTTAGGATAACTGTTAAGTGGTTAAGGTTTCTTCCTTCTTAGTAGTAACCTACGTATAAAATCACTTGCAAAAATCCGGTTTCACTACAAGAAATTGGTTTGATACAAAACTGCCAACCAGAAAAAAGTTCCTTTACAAAAGTTTGATCAAATCACATATCTGAATTAGAATTTTTAATTTAATGATTTAAACAAATGAAAATATTAATTGCTAGTCCAAAACCCTTTTCATAAATGAAGTGTGAATTAAATATTGGCTTATTTTCATTCCTAAAAACATTTTACATAAACATCGTATAAATAAGTAAAATAAATGCACTTACTTTTTGGTTACAATAATATAATGTAGAATATCCGTTCGCAATAACACATGTGTGCAAGACACCATCAAAAGATAAACAATGCACCAGTGAGGTATGCACTCACTAGGTGGCGCACATTAAGAAAGCCTTTGATGACAATGATTTAAATGTTTACATTCCTATGTATTGATTTACAGACGCTATTTACTGAAGTGAAATTGTTGATACTACAAAAATTCAACATTTGCGTTCATCTTGTATTTGCTAAGAATATACATTTATTTGAAATCAGGCCCTTATCAGCATTAATTTTTCAATAATGTAATGTTATATTAAACGTTAGAACATGAAATGAATATCTTTATATTGGATATCAAAAAGAATTTCTGCCTTATATAGAAAATAATCAATCAAATGGGATTTTAAACATTAATTTTAGATAATTGTAAAAATGATGTTTCTTCATTTCTACGTTTTAAAATTATGCAAAAATTGCGAAGTATTTACAAAGTTTAATGATATATTTCCTACTTGCAAAACTTACCAAACTTACCAAATATTTATTAAGTATTTGCAAAGTTTAATCAGATACTTGCTAAATACAAGTATTTGCAAAGTTTTAATAAGCTACCTACAAAACTTTGCAAGTTTGGCAAGTTTGAGTTTACTGGGATACCTATTAATATTTTATTTAGGTAACAATGCTCCACTACCTTTGCCTGACCGAAGACAGTTCTTCTTCTTGGTCAATGCGGTCCAACTTCAGAGGAGATGAACTTGTCTTTACCTGTGTTTTCTCAGTATATAATTTCCTATCTCAGTAATTGTCAAAATAAATACTCAATAACAAGGAAAGCGCATTTGCTAGAAAGTTGATCAAATTATAATACATGTTATGAATGAAGAGCAAAGTCATTATCTTATCTACTTAACTATCCTTATACTTAAAATTCAATTAGACCTGTGCACCGCTTTCAGTGAATAGGTTTGTGATCACCAACCAAGAGTACAAATGAGGTTAATTTGAAAGAAATTACAAATTACAAGCTAAATTGATACAAAAATTAATGGTAGTAACTGCTAAATTTTCAACATTTCAATATTTCATTTTATTTCTGAACTTTGTTTACAATATTCGTTTGAGCATATCAGAACTATGTTGAAATCAAATGAAAGAGATGCTTCATCGAGTATGATTAATTAGTCAATTATCGGCTCTGAATAATCACTAAAATTACGAATTACTGCCCAGTTAACCCCCAGAAAGTTGTAATAATTACAGAAATGGTTGATTAAGTGGGTCGACACTAAAATACATTTTCTAGCAATAAACATTTGACTCAATTTCACATCAAAAGTTATTAATGAAACTAGACTAACATGATTTCTTTACTTATACAAAGGACTGTATAAATAAATGTCAGATTAATTACCATTGCTAGGAACAGTGCCTTAATGTGCGATTAAGGTTTGATGATGCTACAATTGTTCATATTATACGTGAATAACAATGATGATCTGTTCATAACTCTATTGTAAACTATGTTACAACCCCTGTAAACATAAGTTGTAATAAACTAATATTATATGCATAGAAACTTTTAATATCTATTTAACACATAATATGTATAAAACTAAATGTATGAATCTTTGAACCACATGCACACTCTAGAGGATAATGAGGTCTTAGAGTTTCAATTTGATTTGGAAATGATCAAAAACTCATGGGGAAGAATATCTAGGAATTGAACTTAACAATTAGCTATAAATGGGATGGGATAAGATGCGGTGATTAAAATAACTTGTGGAAGGAATAGATATGGGACAGACAATTGTTGTCCAATGAAATACCCGGTAAAACTATAGATTAAGTAGTAGGTACATGCTTAGTGGAATTGAAGCAATTTTTTCAAGGGTAGATTAGAAATATTAGAAACATTATTCTTGGGAAATACAATCTAAGTTAAACTGTCAGTTAAGGCAATTTATATAAGTGTAGATCGAGTCTCCAGATGTAAGTAATGAAAATAATGCGATGCGCAGAAGATGACGTCAAATTTTAAATTGTATGAAAGTGAGAAAGGTCATTCTGAATTTGGTCCTTCCATTAAAGAGATGCAGTTTTTTTTAGCAATTTTCTTGTTTTCTGGCTGGTTAGATTACCTTATCAAGCAAGAAATGTTATTGGCACAGTGATGATAACTTCCATAATAATGTTGTTTGTAATTCCACGAGAAGATAACAATTGATTAAAGTATGTAATATTTGCATCTTCTGGATAGTAGGTTCTCTTTTGAAGCCGCTAGAAAGTTCAAGACAAATGTCTTATTCTTCTCTTAACATTCTAATAGTAGTTGAAGTTTCTTGCTGCTATAAATCACACAATAACAATGAACACCACTGCAAATGTAGAGTGAACCTCGGTCAAGCTTGGTTTCATTCATTCAATTAGCCTTGAATATATTTGAATTTGTAATTTTTATTGAATTCATTTATGTGGAGCTTAATTCCAGCTCTTTAATGTGCAGCTTTTCTAAAGCACTTGTGCTATGTTAAGGTGGGTTTACAGCTTATCAATGAATTATTATACCTCTAAATTGAGAAGAATGCATTGTTGTTGATACGCTGTTTACAGCGTCTCAATTGAACNATCAATTTATGGAACTTTAATAGTCAGCAAACCTGTATCTAAACAAATTTAATATAAGTTTTCAAAATGTTTTAAATTTATTTTTTTTATATATTGCTATTCAGATGGACTGGAGACCGGTCAAATAAAAAATCCATTTTCACTTGAATTCCATCTGCTTCATTCTTAAAATACTGTTAAGTAATTCACACAATATTTATCATAATATAGCATGGATGTACAATATAACTGTATCTAATATTTATAGCCAAAAAATATACATTAAAGCATTTCACTATGTCTTTGACATTAATATATTATAATTAAACTTGTACCATAAATAATTACTAAACTATCACATTGTTAACAACTGTACAATACTACAAGAATTTGTTGTAATGTAAATATTTGATATCAGCAGAAATTGGTTTGATACAAAACTGCCAACCAGAAAAAAGTTCCGTTACTACACATATCTGAATTAGAATTTCTAATTTAATGACTTAAATAAATGAAAATATTAATTGCTAGTCCAAAACATGAGACTAATGCATACATTGTCACAAACTATAATGTATATGCTTGTATTTTAAATGAAATATGACCAAAGTCATGTAATAAATAATGCTTACTTTATTATGATTGTCATTAATAGGGCTGTCATATGTCAATATAGTTAATATTTACAAAACAATTCTATTTTACATATGAATTCCGAAAAATGTATGCAATTGGATATATATATANCTTTAATGTGCAGCTTTTCTAAAGCACTTGTGCTATGTTAAGGTGGGTTTACAGCTTATCAATGAATTATTATACCTCTAAATTGAGAAGAATGCATTGTTGTTGATACGCTGTTTACAGCGTCTCAATTGAACTTGTTTATCACACTTTTATTTGTTATTGATACAGCGTTTACAGCTGACTAATCCCAATTGAATCTTATAATTCAAAACATTTAGGATTAGAGATATCCCACAGAAACGTTTATTCTTTAACTTTTTCAAGCAATTGGGGCGTGATCCTTTTCTGTTGCATGTCTAGTTTCGAATGAATATAATTGATTCAATGTTTACACTAGCGTAATGACTAATTATGAAAGGAATGAAAGACGAAGTATCAAAAGTGCTTTGATCACGTCTTTCATCTCAATTGTGGAAATATGATCGTTTACAGCAGTATTAGCGCAATTGATAAGCTCGATTACGCATTCTTTTGATTTCATTAGTTTTATTAATTGATCGTCTTTCACAGCGGTTTACAGCTGAATTTGTGCTAATTGAGTACTCGATTGCGAAATATTATATTTCATTAATAAGCTGTAAACACACCTTTAAGCTAGCAATTCCTTACTATTACTATACCCAGTAATCATTCAATGCTGTAGATTTGCACATAAAGATATAGCATAATCAGTATATAAATAAATTCAAGCAAGTAAAAAATTCTGCAATTTCTAATTAACGCATAATTTATAGTAGAAATACTTACCTTAGATGTAATATATTATAAAAAATTTACTAGTAGCTACTGGAATGGCGTTGGTTACAACAACAATATGCAAGACAACTGGAATAGACTCTAAGTACTTCTTCCAGGGTGGGCCCAGCCCCTTCTCAAAAATTGGTGGAGCATGCGGCCCACCAAGACTCTTAATCTTTGAAAATTAGTATATATTGCAATATGTACACTGTATACTATAATTTACAACTTATAAGGCCCTTCTCGCGCTTAAGTTTTAATAAATATGTATTTGTGATCTACCATGTCACAAAGTGATGTATCAAATCTTTTAGATTTTTAGAAATTAATTGATGATTTTGGTAAAATAAGAGCATGAAAGTGGTCTTCATAAGTACATTTAAAATAGTAAATATACTTGATGCTTAGTTCACCTAGCTTTAGAAAGAACAACGAAAATTTCTTGAGAAATACAATTTTCCAGGTACAAAATATAGTTATTTGTTCTACTCTACTAAATTCTGCTTTTTATGCATACAGTACGTTGCTTCAATTTTATATATAATATAAAATATCTAATTATATTTTTATTATATAATTATACTATAGTACTATGTTTTTCTATTTAAATTATGTTACATTATATTATTTCTTAGTATATGATATAAATTTCTATATTGTGTTATGTTATTCAAATTAATAATAACTTTGTTTGAAGAGTGACAATTTATTCTTTAATAATACAAATTAATCGTAACCAGCAAGGTTTTATAATCTTATGATTTTTAAAGCTTTTTACTCAAAAATACGCTACCCAAACCTGACCCGACCCGAATCATTGGATTTTAATCCAATCAAATGATCATTAACATCAATTATTTTCTGACGGGGAAACAGCAAATCATCCTTATTACTTAACGTCTTGTATCTTTCTCAAATCAAGCTGTGATTAACATCAGTATTTTTTTAATAATTAATCCAATCTCTGTACCCGAACCTCACCCGAAACTCGAAATCGGGACGGGTTCATCGGGTACCCAATGTTACTCTCTAGTGCAAACAGTAAGAAGCTGAAGAACCATTCAGTGCCATGAGACTGGGGTTTGGTGATAACTCTTTCAGTGAGACTGGGAGTATCAAGCCCGTGAGATTAAAATAAAGAAACTGGTATCGCAAATTCAAATGTGTTACTCACAATTTTTGCTAATTTTGTCCAAATTATATGTGGAATCATGAGACTAGAAATTTTCATTGGACTGGTATAGGAAGGAACTGAGAAAAAATTCAATGGGACCAATAAAATTCTTAGCCCGCAGAACCCTGATAAGCCCCATGCTTCTTGAGCTATGATTTTTTGAGCTATTTGTGTAGGTCATGTCAATACTATTTTGTATAAACTAAAAATGTAGAAATTTCGCCAATAGCAACTAGAATGTTTCTGATTTCCGCAACAGCGGGTCATTTTCAGAAATTTTTCGCCATTTTGAGAATTAGCCTCCTGCGCAAAATGCTTCATACACATTTGAATCATATCATGTTTTTCAAACATCTAATGTTTTTGGCTATGTTTAATTTCATAAAGTTAGCTAAAATTAGCTGTTCAAAAAGTATTGACAATTTTCATAATATAAAAGACTTGTTGCATTTTAATCGTAACTTAGCGCATCAATCGTTAGCAGAAGTTTGGTGTGTAGCTTGTTTTTAATAATATCCCTAGAGTAAATTCGGTTGGTTTGAGAATGAACCGTAGGGTTAACCGGTCAGTAGAAAGTCTAGACCCAATCCAACCAGGCCTGAACTACTTGACCCTACCCAGCCTTCAGGTTGAATAAAGACAAATGATAATCTGACAGCTGAGTGAGTAAACAAATAGAGATCTCAATAAATACTTCTAATGTATGGTGATAAAATAGTTGAAAGGTAGTTTTTTTGCCCATATTTGAATTGTAGTTTTTTGTATGGCAAAAATGTGCAAAATGAAAAATACTTTTTAGAAATGATTTCTGAAATTGTAGGTTGATGAAACATATTTACCCGACCCGTTTCCATCTATGGGATATACTAGGTAGGCCGGAGTGAGATTTTGAGATGCTGTTTGTTTAGATTAGGACGTAATACTTTGACTGAAAATAGTTGCAAAAAATGTTTAATCTATATGTATTTTCTGCAGTGCTTCCTATAAAGTACACCTATATACCGGTATATTTAATAAAACAACTAAAGCAATGTTCAATTATAACTGGCATATGCATACCAACACAACTATTCCACGCATCTATCAATAAGAATTAATGCAAAAGTCTAATCTTAGGACTGAAAACTCTCAAATTATGACAATAATTGAATGTATAAAATTCGTCAAAATGTATACATTGAAAAACTATTTGTATGTTTTCTTTTTGAAAAAATTGCCAAAATTGTATGTAGGGAACTACATTGGAGTCCTCCCACTTATAAGCAGTGCATTCTTGATTGAATGATCACGTATCAACAGGCTTGTAGCCAAGAGGATGCTAAGCATCCCCTGAAATATTTGTTAAGTGAAATTGGCAACTTTTGCAAAATGAAAAAAATTATTGATATAACAATCATAGCTAGATGGTCATTAGCCTGCAAAATTTTTTTTCAACATTGCTCTTTTGGTTTATTTATCTAGTAAACAGTCTTAAATTGTCAGGTTTCATTTAATATTAAAACTTCTATATGTAACATAGACTGAAACTTAAAACCAATTTTAAATTTATGTTCCCATATACATATTGCTCAACTTCTGCACTATGAGAAATAATTATTGCATAGCTATTATGTGGTGAATGGGAGCAGAGTTTGCAGTCAAGTATCATACCAACATGTTCTAAGCAGTAGGTGTGCAAGAGCTTTGCTACTTTCAATTTTAACACAAAACTGAAACATCATATTATTAAATTTTCTTGGATATCTATGGAATCTAGAAATACATTTTAGGGATACTTTTGTTTGAGAGAGTAGATTTGGAAGCAACTAACTTAAAATAATTTATTTCGGAGTTTTTTTCAATAAAATTTTCAAATTATTTGATTGCTTAGAATCAAATACCAATTGAAAAAAATTTGAAATATGAACTTTGATTGGTTTTTAATTTTTCCATTGTGCCAATAATAGCAATTCGATTATTAGTTAACAGATTTCTAATATAACATATAAATATCTATAGTGCTATTATTGAATCTGGGCAATCTGAAATAGTTTAAAATTACAATTTAAACTGGATGATTCAGGTCACAATAATGCAAAAATTTAAAAGAACTTTTTAATAAAAGTGAATATAGTCCTACATTTTAAATGCAAAAGTTCAATGAATGTTGATGCACACATTAAACTTAAACATCGTGGTGTCCGTTTTAAAGGACAGACCGTCTTTCCACATTTCTCCAAGCCTATTAGCAAATTTAAAAAATTTGAGAAATGGGTATTTCTATTGGTGCACTTTTATGCAATATTGAAAATTTCTATTAAAACGTATTGCTGTGGCTGAATTTGTTGAAAATATTAACAAGTTTTCTTTGAAGTTTCGAATTTTTGAAAAATATTAATATTCTCTCCATACCTAATGTTCATGTATTTATAAGACTATGAAACCATGAAGAAAGAATTTTGACTAGTTCTTGATACGTGCAAAGGCATTCCAAGCCCACTGAGGCATGCAGTGTGAACAGTTAGAAGTCGTGGCATGCCTTGATGGGACAGAGGCTCTCGCGGATTTAGAGCGAAAAGTAATACTAAGCTCTCCTCTATCACGTGGTGGTATTAGATTGAGCATAGCTTTAATAGTTTTTGAGCTATAAGCATTTAGAACATTTTTTATATGATCATAAAAATTTTTCAAAAATCTCCAGGCTGCTTAAGGTTAATAAAAAAAATGTATAAACTGTATTCTTCAAGACTAAATATTATGAGTAGTCGTGTGAATGTGAAATCCGCGGTACCATTTTTCTCATTTGTAGTTCCAATATCATGTTAGTTACATTCCCATTGAAAAAAAATTAGTTCCCGGCTCCAGTTCCATATACTGGTATCAGTAAATTCCATTGTACTGAATGATCATCATAAACCTATTTCAAATATACACTATAATTAGTGTGAATCAATATAGTAAAATTTGTACATAATTTGATTTAAGTAGTTTGAAAATGGTTTATACAGGTAATTTGTTTGCTGTATTTGCAATTACAGAATTCGAATTAAGTAAAATTCCAATTATCCACTCTTGAACAAAAGCATATAAAAAATTTATTTACTGATTTGAAGTTGCCTAAATTTGCACCTATTGACTTACATTTATAGGAGTGCTCAGAAAATTTATGAATTCCAGTAGTGCTTAGCATCAATTCAAAATCTTGGCATTTCTTGCTTCAAAAAAACATATGCAGGAATATAGACCATGTACATATTGTGAGTGTTTGTGCTCTCTTATGCAATGCCTTAGTGACTAATAATACCTTAACACATTTTTCTGTAAAGAGCATCATCTAGCATTATATATTGATAAATTAGCATCCCTCTAATAAAAAGGCTGGATACGGGTTTGCCTGTCAATGACTCATGAGATTATAATTCTTGTATTTAGCTTTGAAAATTTAAAAGCAATATAATGACCAAATTGTGGATTTCATGACGCTGAATTTGTGTCCTCCACACAACATGTTGTTTTGTGTACACAATAAAACTTAAAAGTGTACCCAACTCCAAGCCTTTAGGTTACTCAATATCATTGCGTTGTTTTCGATTACTTGAGTTCGGAATTAGGAATAGATTGTTAGATTATCTGTCTCTCCCAAATACTATATACCCAAGCTTGCATTTGGAACTTAAGGGGGTCATGGTCTCTCGAAGTTCAATAAATTAATCATAGTTTTACTCATATGAAATAGTTTCACACTTTTATATTTCAAAAATGTATTCACTCTAAATTAGTTACAGAATATTAGAATTAATAGTAATTTTGTATCCAGGATGGCAAGATGAAGGGGGTCCAGTGGCCAAACAGGGAAGGACATGGGGCCATGGCCCTCCCCTAGCCACGGCCCTGTATATACCACATGCTATCAATATCGTCAATTTTTGACCAAGGTGCTACTAAAAGAATGATTTGCTATGATTATCAAAAGACCCATTTTAAACATTAATTTTCAAATATTGAAAATTTTTTACTGTAGAAGTATATTGCTATTGTGATAGTGTTGTAACCTGTGGAATTTCAAATGTAATGATCACAACATAAATTTTCTTGATGTTTAAATACATTTTCCTTAAGTGAACGGGATTTAGCTTAAATTATATTAGGTATTCCGATTACTTGATGGTTCTTCTGAGATCTACAGAGAATATTCTAAGATTTGCTTAAGCACCCCCATGTCAACCCCTGCCATCAGAGGTGCAGCCAGGAAAGCTAAACCTGCTTAATATATGCATAACTAGTTAATTGAATCAATGCTTTGAAATTTCAGTTTTATTGTCAATAAATTTAGATCTTATAAATACATGTAACTTTGCTAAATATAGCATTTTAATTATACACCATTGCAACACTATCTTGAAACATTATATTAGCTTATGTATAAAATGTATTGTGAAAGAGTTTTGATTTATAAAATAACTAACTTTGGGCATTTAAGGAAATGGGATGCATTGAAATTTCCATACACCATCGCATATTTAATATGAGAAATAAATAAAAATTGAGTTATAAATCAGGACAAAAATACAAAAAGTAATTAATAAAGAAATTTTTTAAACCTTTACAGAAGGACGGTGATAAAAAATATTTGTTCTGGCAGGTTTTCTTTATCCCCCTTCCTGCTTGATATTTTTAACAAAGTGTGCGAAAAATCACTACAGCTTTCTTTGATCCAATGTTTTAGCAATTACTTGAAGGAGCTTAAAATTTTTTTGTAATTGTATTTAAAATGATGGAACGGTTTTGTTCCACTTATCTTCCATTACACACATTTTCAGTGGCAGAGTTGTTAATTCGATTTAATAACAGAAAAACTTTCAAATCAAGATTATTAAATTTAATGCCATCTTACGAACAAAGTTTGCAAATTTAAACAAGAATGCTAAATTGCAATTTTGTATCTTGCAAAATGTATTATAATATTTACAAATAATCAGTATTAGCATCATAATATATTGATGATAAAATATCTACTTAACTTGCAGCAACTAAGAATAATTTTATAAACTTTATAAAAAAACTAATGTGAATAAAACCTATTGATTAAGTTCGCATCATTTATCGAGCATTTAAGACTGTGTCATTAAATTATACAGTGCTCATTGCAAAGTTTGAAATATAATAAAAATATTGAATTTCAATAATTAATTCCAGCTACGTTTGAATAACACAATTTACAGAAAACGTGTTTAAGAAGTTGTTTTGATATTTGTAATTGTTGTTCCAACTTTGTATGTCATATACTTAGGTTTATTGCTTATAATGGGACAGATGTGGTAGTGATTCACTGTTGTAAACTGAAACTATGCAACTGGAAAGATTGGTTTTGATTTACATTGTTTTTTTATTAAGGAATTTTATAGCACTTAAGCCGTTAGTTTCTTATCAATTATCTACTAATATAAGAAATTGTTAATTACTACACATTAAATTAATATAAAAGGATAAATTTATAAAAATTATTTATTCGTCTAATCACTTGTCGTGATAGTTGTCCCACTAGATTTTAATATGCACAAGAAGGGTTCTAAAACCTTGAAAAGCTTTATATTGCTACAAAAAAAACACGCGTTTTTGTTTTCAAAATAGCTTGTATTTAAAAATAAATGTTGCTGCAATGGGAAATTGCCTTGGATCGACTCTAGCAAACGTTTATATGTCTAGGTTTGTGCAAAAATTGAATATTGCGGAATTATAGTAAGTTTCATTATAATACTCGATAAACTGGTTATAAAAGAATATAGTGTTAAAGACATACATTCATCAGTGAATTCACTAGATTTTGCAATTGAATTTACTATTGAAGAAGAAAACAGCAAATGATTGCCATTCCTTAATATTTTTATTGAAAGAAAATTTAACAAATTTATGTCATCAAATTCCAAGAAACCAACGAATACAAATTTAGTAATTAATTACCATTCAAGCATAACTTTTACATTAAAAAATCTATGACCAAAGATTTATTACATTGGTGTTCTATTACTGAAAAGAACTATCAAGAGCTTTATATATCAATCACAGAGATCTTAACGTATTAAAATTTCTAATGCTACAAACAAAGATTGAAATGCAATGATGAACAGCAAAATTTTACAAAAAACTAGTAAAATAATTCAAGCTAAGAAATCCTTTAAAAATCATTTTAAAATTGGACAATTTTTTGAAAGTTACTTAAATGTTGAATTGGAAGAGTTTTTTATTATATCTTCAAATTTTTTTGTCCCTTTGTCCAAGAAATTTTTTAGGTATTAATGCAACATATAAATGGATATGCAACAGTGAATTTAGATCTGCTATATACATAGGCACTATTAATATAAATATATATATATATATATATATTTCACTACGCGTTTTTAATAATAATCTTGTTTCTTCTTACCAATTCTAATATGTATAAATTCAAATACACGTATCGCTTACCTGCTATGTGCTAAATATTAAATTTAAGGTATGTTATATTTTCTAATTAAATTATTTTGCGGGATATTATTAAAGCAGCGTTATATCCTAACTTGTGTGTGTACAATGTAGGGTTTAAGTTTTAAAGTGATATAAGATAAAAATTGCATTATAAGATTTTGAAAGAAAGCAAGCTTTTAGAAATAGGCAAGATCACTAGATCACAGCGGGGATGTTAGCGGTACTTAAGCTTTCAAGCGGTTCCGCCATATATGAGATTATCACATTCTGTATAATAGTCAAATAGTAAATATTTAATAACGTGCGCCGTAGTATTTATTGCACCCGGTATAAATTTTATGAAATGCTCTCTTATTCTGCAAACAGTCAGATTAATGGCAGACAATCATTAATCTTTAGTTGCCCAACACATGTTTGTTTGGTATTAACATCTTTATATTTACGGGCTCAATTGTTACATTTATTGTTTGATAAGCTTGTAAATAGTATCAATTTTTAATATTTTCGATATGTTTACGACGACAGATATCGTGGTAACGTTATTGTTTGCAAACAGTCTAATACACAATTTCACAGCATGACAGGTAATGATTAGACAAAGATTTATGAATCCGTGGTTGAATAGTGAATGCAAAATTTTTAAGTCTAGGTATTCTTACAATGAGCTTTCGCATATTCACAAAAAATGAGAGTTCAATCTATTTTTTAATAAGCTTTGTTCAATAATTTAAAAATTATTCTTAAAAAAGAACATTTCTCGAAACTTGACACCTAAAATTTTCGAATTTATATGTTTCGGTTAAAATCACGTTTTATCAGCTAAAAGATCACCTCAAGTACAAACTACCCAAATTATTAAATTCAAAGACTCGCAAAATCTGTCACGAGGAAGGACTAACTGCATTGGTTCAGTTCATGCTATGCACCTACAAAGCATGCTTACAAATGTTTTTCTAATTTTCTTTGTTTTTTAAATTTTTGCATGTATATGTATATATATTTATATATATATATATATATATATATATATATATATATATAAAAATCACATAATTGAACGACTATATTTGTATTTATATTTATTGGAATAATATACACGGTATGATC
>CABFPE010000006.1:1825358-1854866 GCA_900660155.1 Hofstenia miamia | reverse complement strand
GCTGTCATTAAATGCGGTCATATTCAAGGCAAAAAATTTGAACTCATATTTTGTTAATACAGTTTAATAGGTCAAATTTCAAGCATTTTTTTAGGTATAAAAAAATATTTTTTTTGACACTGGGGTTTCCTCCTCAACTAGTACTTGCATGAGGTGTAACATGCCTTAATGCTGCCATTAACGACGATTTTGTTTGGAATATGCGCGAAGGTCTACTTGTTGCCAAATTGAACAAGCCGTTACATCTCAAGAAATTGACGTTGTACATAGAAATAAGTAGTTATTACAAAGACTTGCTCAGTGTGCTTGGAAAAATTGATTGCAGCATATATTCAATAAACATGCGATACAATGATTTTCAAAGGCTTAATATGTTCAGTGTTTCTTAGGAGAAAATTTTATGGATGCTGTAAACTCTGCACGGCCAGGCATCTTACCTGCTTTACTTGCTAAACTTCAGGCATGCTGTGCTACTAATTCCACTGTGGAGAGACATTTTTCTATGCTAAAAAACTATTATTCAAGGACAGTCAGTTTTAGCCCGAAAACTTTAACGGGATTTTCTGTTTTATTGCAATAATTCTAACAAGAAAATTTAATCGTTTTTTATAAGATCATAGATAAAGTCATAATTTGAGAACTAAAAGTCATATTTTTGTTTGTAGGCTCATATTTCAGTCACCATAATTAATAATTCAAATGATGAATCTTCTTCATTGATTTCACTTTTTGTCAGACAGAGTATATCCAAATGAAAAAAATCCATACAAGAAAAATTTAAAGTATGAGTCACACACATTTATTTGCAAAACTGCTAAAATGCGAAGGCAAATATATATAATTATATTAATTGACATTAATACAAAACGTTTCGACTATATTATAGTCATCGTCAGTTAACAATATTTTTGCGGTAATAAAAGTTTACAATATACTACACTTTATAATTTAATGATATTGCATACACTAAAATAATTTAATCTCATTCTTGCCTAAATTACATTGTTTATTCATGATGTTTTCTTTATTATGTTGTTTAATTAATAGAGCCTCACAGAGCTTGTGTGTTGTTTTCATGGCTATTTCAAAATTTTCTTTCTTTAATTCATGATGGTGATTGAATATTTCTGTTTCAAGGTGCCCGTTAAGATGTTCTTTAATGCGTTAGCAAAAATAAAATATTTACTAAATTTCGTTAAGCATTATGTAAAGTTTTATTAGTATCTAATTAAATAGGACTGAAAATCTTTGAAAAAACTTTTGCACGAATTATTTAAAACTAATATAAGAAATAATTTTTATTATTGGAATGTGATATTAGAATCATTATTGTAAATTTAATAATATATGAATGAATCTATGAAATTATGCATGTTTTATTTTAGAAAAGATGGTGGTCTTTCTTTTGGTCTTACTCATAATTTTCCCATCAATAGACTCCTCTTGTCAGTGGTTGCATCAATCAAGCAGTTATCTGGAACGTACTCGCCAGTTGAAAAACATAGGTTTAGAAAATTTAACAGAATGCAGTCTTCCTACTCAACTTCAAACTCTTGTTCTGCAATCAAAAATAGGTCCGATTGAAAATTGGCCAACTAAAGACTTTGAAAGCATAAAGGAGCTTATGACTGGAATTGTTCCGCATTTAATATATGGTGTTAGAAAGAGATATCATCTACTACTAATATTAGATAGTCTGGAAGACGATTTTTTTAAAAAGCATTCTGTTTTGTGTGGATTACTTACATATCAATTGTTCAATAATGTATTTCCAAAATTAAGGATGGATACGTTTATCTTTTATAAAATTGTTAAAACCTCTTACTGTATATCGCCCAATGACGTTATTAGGTTAGGAGAAAAACGATCAAGAGATTGGTCGACTTCTGGAACTCCAACATTCGACCTTAAAAAAATGTGCAATGTGGTTAACACGCAGGGTGGAAAGGCGCTACCAATTTACGCTCCAACGAGCATTGCCTTAGTTAGTAAACTTCTTACAAACTTAGGCATTAAAAAAGAACATGAACTTTTTGACACATTTGGATTATTGAACCGATATTTGTCTGTTAATGAATTTAGAATGTACGCCAGATCACAACGCCATAAAAGAGGGATTATTCAGAGATTGGTTGCAACTTCAGAAAGTTTTCTCATCTTCGAAGAATTGGAAAGTGGTGTTCTTATGAATAGCAAATCCGTGAACAATGAAGCCATTCTTTTATTATCATTTCTGTTTTCAACGGAGGAAATAAACAAAAGAAAATCCAAAATCGAAAACTTACAGTTGACCTCAAAATATACACAACATTTATCTTTTTTTCAAATTGTAAATCTGAAGAACTTGTTAAAAGCTCCAAAAGATGAAGAGGATATATCATTTAAACGAGGTTTTCGCACTAAAGAACTCATGACTTCAGATCTAAAAAATTTATATAAGAAATTTCTAACTAAAACTCCTCCACCTTTCCTTCCATCTCAAAAATCTGTGTTTCTTCATGATGTTTTGAAAAATGTGCATGGCTTCCACAAAAAGTTTTTTGGATTGGATCTCATGTCAATGCTAGATATTCGTATTTTGCAAGAGAAAGATATCTTAACTTGGTTTGAACTCCAGTATTCCAACGTTAATGGCTATAGCCATGATGTTTTATCAACAAATATACTTAAATTGGAAATTCCGCATGTCATTAGAAGGGCAATAATCGATAATATTCTATCAAAGAATGGCACTCATGATAATCTAAGTAAAAAGATTTTTCTAAATTCTGGATCTCTAAGCAAAGGATTCTCTAGCATGGACATTAAGCGAATAGCCACTCTTGATGATGTAATAGATGTGGCTATAAACTTTGAGAATTCTTCAAGAGATCAAGCAATATCCTTTCGGAACCTTATTCTTAAACAGCATTCCTACTGTGATTCGTTTGAATGTTTATCCCAAGAAATCTTGATAGCATTAAATGGTAAAATTTTGAGGGAGTTTCCCTTATCATTTTATGAAAAATACTTTGTAAATGGTCAGTATTTGTCAGAAGACGAAAGTAATCGGGTAAAGAACACTTGCCAAGATATATTCGGCAAGATTGGAGAAGAAGATAATTCAGGCATACCTTCTCTAAAAAAAGGCATGCTTACACATATATTTATACAAAATTGTACAAAAAAGCACAAGCCTACAGAGTGGGATCTGAATGTTTTGGGAACTTTAATATGTGATATTCAAGAGGAAGATTTCGAAAAAATTGACAATTCAATATTCGTTAAAATGTTTTACAAATTCAGTAATTGTAAACTGAATGCGCTTCAAGGAGTGATTCTCTATAACAAGATTGTAAAGTCGGAGTTAATTGAATCAATAGGTGTAACAAATATCTTTCAAACATTAGGAAGTGATGTCTGCTATGTTTTCACAGCCGAACAGTTGAATTTATTGATTCATGACCACATCAATGATACAAAGGTACTCGACGCACTATTTTACTTAGTATCTCAATATGAAGATCATTATAGTTATCCTATATTGACCCCTTACAAAGACAGAAAACCTGAAGTTTGTCTTAAGGTCATCATGAACAACGTACTGAGGCAATTCGCTAAATTTAAGGTAAATCAAAAGTTATTCTGCAATACAAGACCAGGTGAAGCATCATGTTCTCAATTACGTCACTCTCTGAAATTGCTAAATTTTGCAGACGATAATTTGCTTCCTTCATTTTCGTTATGTCAATTTGAACGATGCATAGAACATTTAAGTTATGAGCAAACGTTTTCGGATGAGAAGCTAAAATTTCTTAAGAAATCTCTTGTGCAGCATTGGTGCTATAAAAAAGACAATTGCAATTTAGCAAGACTACCACCTACTCAACAAGAAAGAATTGGGAGAGTATGGACACTGGAAGCACTCCCGAATTTTGATGTTCAGAATTACGATCTTGTCAGCAAACTAGGTATGTATGATGATTGGTCTGAATCCCAAATTTTCTATATTTTCGGAAGGTTTATTCAGGAAAACAAGGTTCAATTTAATAAAATGAATTTCATACATTTGACGTCCTTATCAAGCTTCATTTGCGGTGCCAGTGAAGAACAATTGGCAAACATACCAATAGACATTATTCACAATTCTGGGCTATATACAAACCAGATTAGATTCTGCTCAAAAAGGAAATTACGTGTATTCTTAAGGAAGTATGAACAGTCAATTAAAAAAAAGTTAATCGATTTTGGTCCAGCAGAAATGCTAGCAGCTGGATTGAGTTTAAATGGATTAGATATAAGTAGTTTTAATCGCTTCACAGAAAAACAAATTGTGTGGATTTATCCGGTGGTTTTTAAATATATGACTGTCGATAGCTTTCATCAGCTTTCTCATTCATTTTTAGCATCTTTGACTATTGATCAAATTCGAAGTATACCACGAAGCCACTTTGAAAAATTCTCTTCAGAACAACAAACAATTCTTCTTCAGATTATTTACGGCGAGGAATCACTTCACAAACTTAAGCCTTTAAACGTGCCTACTAGATGGGTAAAAAATGATAAATTAACTGAAAATAAGAGTATAAGTGACTGGACAGTTACAGCCTCTACTTCGACGGTAGTATTTGACTATGATCTTTCACATTTGTCATATTTAATTTATATCACAAGCGCATCATGTATTTTAAGACTTTCTTTATGTTCAATGTTAGTATTGTATTTAGAATTTGTAATTTTGTAAAAAAAATTTAATGAAATATTTGTATAGTAAGCAATTATTTTAAGCATTTTTAGAAAATCTTATAAAACTATTCTGAATTTTAGTTTCTTATAAATAAGCGTTCTCTGTGTGAATAACCTAAAATTTGGTATCATTTTTCAATATATTAGAAGAAAATCGCAGGATAAAATCAGTAAAGAAAATATTCAGGTCAAACAATTATAAAAATTAGTTTTATTAAAAGAGGTAATTAAATTGCCCAAATGCATAAAGCAACATTTCGCTAGAAGAAAAAATCTCTACAGTATTTATTATTTAAATAAACACTTACATAATGATTAGCTGAAATTATCATTAGTTCTTGTCACCTAATGCTTGACGTAAATCATTAGCTTATAGAATCATGTTACAGTTGTAACGATTTGTATTCTACATTATTAATATTGAATAGAGGATATTTTTTGTCACAAATGAATAAATAAATTTGACTTAATATCAATTGGGAACAATACGACTGATTGCACATGGTCTAGCAGGTTGACACATTTGGCAGGCATAGTTTTGGAGATACTTTAATAAACAAAGACATGTAATGTTTATATTTGTTTACTATTAAGAATTTAAGCATAAATCTGTTCACATTTCGGCTAGAGATCGTCAGCAGGGAGTAAAGATACATATTCGGACCTCAAACTGTTCGATAAGCTATCCATTATCAGAACATTTAAAATTAAAATTTATATTTCATGTACAATGTGCAATGCAATGGTGAAAGTCTTCATCAAATTTTAGGAATATTTTTCAATAATGATATGATTTGTAGAAACTCAATTTTCAGCATTTTTAAATAATGAAGTTAATTTTGGTTAGATGTCTAAAATTCTTTGAGGAGTTAAGCGGTCAATGGGATTGTGGTATATCTGCCAACTCAAAGGTACCCAAGCCACGTTGACATCTGCAATGATGTTTTGATATACCGAGGAAATCGAAACCGAAACACCTTCAGCCCTGCAGTATGTGATATCCACAACTAGACGAATAGAGGGAAAATTTAAAATATATCAATTGTGTCTACTCATTTGAAAAAAATGTGGTTTTAAATGCACAAACTTTGAGATTTTAAGGCAAACCTATGCACATTTCAAGGGTCATGTTAAATTTAGCAGAAGCAATAAACAATTTATGTCCGCATGATAGAAGTAAAGTCAAATTTCTTGTTGCAATAACAATTTTTTGCATTTCATATATTCTGATATATTCCTATCAACTAAAGATTGGCTTTACATGCTTAAATATCTTAATAAATATCCAAAAATTGCAATTTTGATTAAGTAATCTCACTTAAGATTATAGATGTAATATCCACCTAATAATAAATAAGAGCAGAAGTGGGTTCTCATAGTTATCAATAAATTGTAATTAACTATTTTGATAACTGGTCAAAAGGGTTATTTTTTTCTCTAGAACATAATTTAGATGTTTTAATAATTAAATTGACCTAAACGTAAAACTGAGTAAAAGTATATCTTAGTTGGGTGCCAAAGACGTATAAAAATGAAATCGAATTCTGTTGAGTCCCTGGCCACCTGCTGCCCAATAGCACTTAAACCCGTATCCACCCCATAACTAACAACCCGCTGCGCAAGTCCAATCCAAGACCATCATTGTACTTGTTGACAAAAAATTTTAGTGCATTGGGTTGTTCGTTTAACAATAAAAGTTAAATTTTAGCAAATAGTCTTGAATTTTTATATGTAGTATGTTTTAACTATTCAATTTAATCTATCAAAAAGAGCTCATGAGAATTTAAATTGTAACTAAGGTAGAAAGTGAATCCTATTCGAAAAATCTCTATGACTGCGTTTGCAATAAATAACCTTAAACTCTGATAATATATGTACAAAACAAAGAAGTTTTTCTTCTTTCATACTTCAATCAACAACAGTTGGAGACTAAGTAAAGTAAGATTTGGAAGTGTCTTTTTTAAAGGAGTTTGTGATTAAAGTTCGTTTATTTAGCTGTTAATTCAATTTCCACCGCGCTGTATATATTTAAATTGCTAATTGAAGAGGGAATAAAGTGCCTAATTTAGCAGCCTTATTATTCAAGTGGGCGAAAATTAGAATTAGTTACGTGTGCTGATTAACAAAGCATGAGGAGACTGTCACCCATAATTCACTTAACGGATTGGCTTTCCCCCAAAATCAGAATTGTTTTATGTTAATCTCATCGCGGAGAGCGGCAGAAGATTTTAGGATATTAATATTTAATGGGAAGCAAGTTAAAAGAAAAAACAATGCGCAGACATAACAAAGAAATTTCTCCATAGCAATTGTTTGCGGATAATGAATATTTTATCTTAAGATTTCCCATCTGCCTTGTTTGTTTGGTTATGTGTAAATAAATGAGCATGAACCAATACAATATTCAGTTGCTGCCAAAGTTTTTTATACAATATTTTTAAATAATCATTCCATAGGTATGTTAATAACATTTGAATGTAATAACTATAAATTTATTTCTATCAACTGCACAGTGGCTTTGACGTTTGAAATGCATGACAAAATTATTAAATATACAATATATACATATTTTAGTAAATGTCTAAAAGTCATCATAAAATTAAAAATAAAATCGTGTTTTTATAGTTAGCAGAACAAGTTGAAATCGATCTCAAATTGAAGGTCTACTGAAATGCTTTAACATTTTATGAAAATAACAGAAGTCGCACTTAAATAAAGGAACAATTCACAATGTTCTTGTGAAATTCGTTGATTCAACTTAAAACTAAAACCTTAGATGTTTATGTCAAGAACATCTCTAAACTCCAATTGTGTTTATGATTTCCTTACTTTTCTTAAATTATGGAACATTTAAGCATATGAATTCAGTAATGGAAATAAAATATCTCGTGCATATGATAAAGATAAGTCTGTAATAGAATTTCGTCAATAATAGATTCGTGAGGAAACTGCATGGAATAAATGTGTAGTTAAAGGATTATGGCACATGTTCATTTATTTAGGCACGGACTTTTGGAAACCGGAGTTAAGTAAGTTAGCCTCACATCAAAATCAATGAAGTTGCATGCAAACAATACATAAGTTTAGCACAGTTCACAATATTTCAACATTTCTTTAAAAGTACAAAAGGTTAAAATGTCGGTGTATTTATAGCAAACCATCTTTATCAATGGGGTACGCAAGGGGTGACATGTTGGAATATACCCCCATCAAGCTTTCAACGTCAATATTCTTTGGCTCAATCAAACAATTTTCAGCAAAAAATTTAAAAAATTTAAAAACTATAATCGTGAAATACATTTTAGAATATGTTTTTTCAATATTTTCACAAAATTCGCAAACTTTCTACCTTCTTTCCGTCACTCACTGGATTTACTGAGATGTGCCCCTGTCAGAAAATCCTGCAAACGCCCTTATTTTTTTAGCCTACACTAATATATCTTCTACACGCATTTTAGGTATGATTAGTTTAGTTTTGAATTAATGAAACTAATGTGCTATTTTCTACAAATTTCAACTATACATTTTTAATATAGAACCAGTAGCGTCACTAAGGGATGCAGCCACACCGGGCCCCCAAATGACAATAAAATTTTTTATCCCACAAAAACAGAAGTAAAATAATTTTTAATAAATTTGGAGCCCCAAATATAGAATTTTGAACCTTTTGAGGCCCCAAAATTTTAAAATCACAAAGAAATTATATTATTATAGCAAAAAATTGTGATCAAAATTAGAAAAAATAGCTTTAATAAACAATTTTAGATTTTGAGGCCCAAAAGTTATGCAGGTACAAAATATTTAGAAAAAGTTATCTAGTATACACCAAAGGGGTTACTGATAATTTAATGTATAAAATTTTGGATGTGGGCACCCGTTTTGACATTTCGCTCCCCAAACCCCCCTCCTCAAATTTACAGTGACGCTACTGGATAGAACGTTATGTTTTGGATACATTTGTTGCTAATAGTATTTTATTGCTGAATTTGGGGTAATGAGTTCTAATTGCGGGAGACATTAGCAATATCCTGCAATGGAATTAAATATCACACGATCCATATTGTTATTGATATGACTTCACAGCTTTTCGTAAACTCCACTTCCGTCAGATTTCGCGCTGAAATATTAGTTCGACAAAACTCGATGTGATCATCATTCGTGTTTTATATTTATGTATAAATATAAATGCAATTTCCAACTTCTAATAAAATTTTTATTTTGCTTAACAGATTAAAGAAAGCAATTATCAACATTATTCTGTACTTTTGGTATAATATTATGAAATTGGTATATTATTAATAGCTCTTGTTCTTGCTGCTCGGTACCATAAGAAAGAATTTTGCTATTTTCTCTATTCTGATATTTTATTAAGTTTCTGTTATTTAGCAATCTATCTCGCCTAATGTTAACAATGCAAAAAATATTTACATCACAAGTAATTACCAGATTTGCCATTAGGTTAGCGATCACAAATGAGGTTATGTTCGGATTGGAATTATTTTACAAAGCTAGAATCCAAATGAAAAAATATTGTCTTTAACTGGAAAAAACCTAATTTAGTAAACTGCCTATTAATAAATTAATTTTAGTAACGTTAACCATTTCTTTGTAAACTTTAGACCTTTTTAAATACTCCGTCCGCAAAACCCTGGTCCCTATTAAAAACTGTAAGTTTCTTTGTATATCATGCATTTGATAAAAACGTGTATCGTAAGTGCACGAGACTTTTTACTATCGTTTGAGCAGATATTCTATATAAATCACTATCTTGAGAATTTTTAAATCGAAAACTATATTTACGTTATGTGGATTATATAAATTGGTCGGGACAGCTCATAATCTGAGCTGAGCCTGATATCTTTCAGGAATCATGAGCCAGGGCCTGAATCTTTTAATATAGTAGACATCGGTGACATAATATCGCCATTTAAGATCCCAATTCCACTAGAATATTTATTCCCAACAAGTCGCATGAGATTTGCTGATCTTGCAGAACCTTAGTTTTCTCAAACCTTCCCAAATTTCTGACCAAAGAGATACTAATATTGAACAATGAGCATGTTTGTGCCAGAGCCAAAGAAAACGTGGCCCATTTATAACTCTGGGATATACTTAACAAACTACGGCAATAAAATGCAATGCTATTATATATTTCAGGACTTGATTCAAAATTTCGATTTTGTTTATTTGTGGCAGATGATTAGTATTTTAACGAAATTTCCTTTGTAAGTAATTTTCATAAGTTATATCTGTTAATCCAAATGTCATTCAAACTATCATAATGATCGGGGCATATTACTTAATAAAATGTGTTTTCCATGATTAAGACTATATCTTAATTTTTATTAGTGAGTATTTTAGTTCGCTAAGAATTTATAAACAATAATTTCAAAATAGTTGATGTAATCAATGTGTGAAATTTTTCCAAGTGTCTATGTGGAGTGCAATAAATCTTTGTGCAAATACCAAGCAGGTTCATGGGTTGAGAATGCTATGCTAAAAATGAACTTAGAATAAATGCATTGATTGCGACTATTTGATGTCCTGATTTTTGTGAGCATGACTGCACTGTATAAAATGACAAGTGCTCGAAGTTGGTGAAATAATGAAACGACATTAAAGCATTTCGGAACATCTAATTATAAGAATTTCTGTTGATCGATTTGTAAAACTGCTTAGCAAACTGCATTAAATAGACAATTCTAATTTGATTCCCAATGAAAATGTATTGTTGGCATAGATTTTCTTACATAATTAATGCGAGTAGATTTCAATTTTAAAAAGAATTGAATTAAATAGAAGATTATTGATTGGCAAGCATTATATAGTGATTTTACTGTAGGCAGTGACAAGAAATATAAAAAGTCGATGCTGTAAATATTTTATGATGGTTTTTCTTATTTATTTAAGTGTGACAGCGGCGTTCGTTTTGAGGACTTTTAATCAATGCGCCAAATTGCCTTTGAGATAAGTGTATATATAATTCAATCAAATGAATTTTGAATGTAGCGCTTTGGTCTTCTTACTGAAACAGTAGATTTGCATTAAATCATTTACTGCTAAATTTGAAAATACGCTAAGCGGAACTCAATACGGTTCCGAAGATTGCAGCACTGATATGTTTGGTAATAATTTTCAATTATTAAATTTATATCAGTATGACACATACGTCTACGTTCAAATTTGAAGTACATTGATTTCAATTTGAAACTATCGCATTTGAACGATCGAGTTCAAGAAATTGAGTGGTTTAATTACTGTAAGCTACAGCATAATGATCAGATTCCAGAGCTGTTCATATTAAATTTTTGTCACTGCACATCAGTGCTTAAAATTAACCAAATTTGCCAAATACAGATTTAGGCCCACTCCATATTTGCTTCTACAACACTCACTATAATTCCAAAAATAATACTTAAAAGTGACTTTCTGACAAAAGTAAATTTATAAAATACGGTAACAACATGTAACACTACATCAGTAACTGTGTACTGTCGTGGACGCAACAAACTTTATTTGGTAGTTAAAATTCAACTTTTGACATTTTTAAAGTATCACAATCAATCACTTTTGCAAAATAAAAAAACGATTCAACGCAAAGTAGACTTTGGCTGACAACATCTTAGTTTACAGCTTTTATCTGAAACCTCTAAAAAACAGTTGATCGGAAGTCGAAGGCAGCCAAATTGTGCATTTTTAAGAAAGAAATAGTTTATGTACTGATTGCAGTAAATTATTGCAATAATTTATTTAGGAAATAAATTTTCTGCTGACAACCTAACCTACAAAAACTGTAGTTTAATACTCGATAAGAGCTAAAGTTTATCACCGAAAATCAAGGTAGGATAGAACCTGGGCTTGCACGGAAGTGAGCTTAGTTCACAACCTATGCATTACTAACATCTGCATTACCAATAGTGAGTCATGTAAATTACATGCAGTCTTTTATAAATTCAAGGTAAAACAAAGAATTTCTAATTCCCTAGAATTATAAAGTTTCAGGCCTTTTGTTGACGAAGAATGCAGCTTTGTGGATCAAATGACGCCAATTTACAGCACTAAGGCTGCTGCAAAACGTTGGACATTTGCTGTATTTGGTAATATGTGTGAAATAGCCTCTATTAATGCCAGGGATCTTTTGAAAAAATGCTACAAAAAAATTTGCAAAAACACTTCATTCTTCAGTGGGCGGAACAGCTCCTACAGAAAACATGTCCAAGAAAATGTATCTTGATGCAACCCTACAAATGCGGTCAGTATTTCTCCAAGGAATGTGCAATTTCCACCAACTTTAGAGAAACGTGGCTTATGTTGAACAAGTCATTTCAACAATAAGGACAATTAACTTGTGGCGTTTTCAAAAAGCGATAATGTTGAAACTGGAATTTTCACGTGTGAAAAATTGCATATGCTTTTGCAATGACTGTATGTAATTCAAAATTAAATTCAAAACAAGCATATTTTGTTTTCTTATACATTTATTTCATTTTGAACAGTTTTTCTGAGGGTGGTCAATTCTGATCACTTCAGGCATTTAAGGGCATCGAATTTTCAGGCTTTCTAATGTTAACATAAATTCCAGGTATAACTGCGCAAGGTAAAATTGCACAAATTCAAAGTAAACTAGCATTGAACAAGAATTATTTTATAAATAGTTGCAGTCGAAAATCACCGCATTCATAACTCTTGACCAAAGAAGTGCTAAAACTCAAAACAGTATCACAAGCAACAAATAGGATGGACGTCATTGTTTGTAACAATCAAGTATCAATAATCAGTACATTGAAGCTGAAAAGACATTGATGATAGTTGAGGCCGCAAATGACAAAAATCTAGCAATTCTCAATGAAGTCACAAACACTCAATACAAGTTGCTGAGATTACTTTTAACATTTTTTGAATGCTATTTCAAAGCTATCTCTTAAATTTACCCGTGCATAATTAAAAACGACGCTGGAGCACAAAAGTACATTTTTCGAAAATAATCGTAGAAATAGATAGTATAAAATATAGAAGCAGTGAATTCAAATGTGGCTACTTCTCTTTTTCATTGGATGGCATACAATAGTGAGTGTCAATTTTCTATATTCAATTTCAGCACTGTAAAAATACTTCAACAACTGTAAATAAAAGTTTTGTACGATTTCTCCAACCCAAACACACACTTACAAATATTCATATAAAAATGTGTCAAACTTCTCACCTTCCAATTAGTCATTTGCGTTTGCAAACGAAAATGTTTCAAATTCGTTTTGAGTGTCCTTTCCAATAGTAGAAATGCAAAGGTAAATTTAAATTTTCAAATGAAATCCGATACATTAAGTTTTCAATTTTACAAACAACTTCTTTTAATTAGTTTCATGAAAATTTGGAAGTTAAAATACACATTCTAAAGCAGAACAACTCAATTTTATGCAAAAATAATGATAAATTTTTAAAAGAGAAATTCAATTATTTCTTAAATTACAATATTATAGCCTATTGAAACAATATAATTTTCTCAAACATTATAGTTTAATAGAATATTCTATAAGCAAAATATTCACATCTTATCAGATAAAGCAAGAAATAATCTTAAATTTTGACGCCTTTCTTAAAGTTTTCCAAGCTCCCTGCAGGCCGGTAACTGCCCGCCTCAACCCAAATTGCCCCGATCGACCGCTAGTTAGGGGACGACTAGGCACACATTAATATTTTAATGAAGAAATTTTTCAATTTATTCAATGGTAAATATTATAGCATATAATGTAAACAAATTCCTGAAAATGCAACATGTGACTATTAAGGTTTACCTTATGCAAATAACATTTTATCTTAAAATCTAAAATGAAATCTAGATCATTGAAAAACAAGAAAATTATTCAATTTATATCGAGCTCAAAAGAAGTTTCTGATTCTACTAGACGACGCAATCTTCAAATTTACATTTATAAATTCAAATACCATAGATCTACTGATCAACCTTTGAGTGTAATTTGAAAATTTAGTGAATATTAGCATGCAGAACATCATAAAAATACGGTAGGTAGCAAAATATTTTTAGAGAAATCTTGTCAGACAGAAAGATAACTAAGAATATACAAATGAATAGGCTAATTGACATGAAGCTTAAGCTATCCTAACAAGAATTATGAATTGGTAAAAGATTATAATACGGAATAAAATAGAAATTATTGATGCATAAGTAAGCATTAAGCTGCTACCAAAACAAAAACATTCTCTATAAACAGCACAAAGATGGAAGCGGGGCTGGTCAACCCATGAAGCAGGGTGGGGCGGGGCCTGGCAGGTTGGGGTGGGTATGGGGCAAGGGTTTTCTAAAGTTGGTACCCATGGGCAAAAGTGGGGCAAAAACATGTTTTAGTTAAGAAAAAATGAAGGAGATGACCAATTTTTGAGATTGTAAAAGTATTTTTTTACATCAAAGTTCCCTGTTTAAAAAAATTTGACTTACTTGGAAATTTAGTAGCCTTTTGGAAATATTTATTATCATGCAATTTTAGCTCTTGGTGAGATTTGATTCTATTTAATGATATCAGCAAGATCATTTTGATCTGATTTGTAGTCAATAGGCTTTATAATTACATTGGAAGGAGTGTAATTGTCTTTGCATAAATGAATTACATAAAATATTAGCTTTATAAAGTTAATATTAAATTAAAATTTGCTATTAATAATGTTATTAATTGGCATCACGTTTGTTATAGATTCCTATTAGTAGTAATCGTGGAGATGACATTTTAAGAAATGATTTTGTATATTCTAGGAAGTAAGGATTCAAAATATTTGAGTGGAGGTGTGCAATGAAAGTTGTCTAGAACAAATATGGGGTAATAAAATATCGTAAGTAGTTTTTGGAGCAGAATTTTTTAGTAGGCCACAATAGGGTGGTATAATATTAAACGTGGAGCAATATGGGGCGGTAGAATATAAAACGTGGGGCAATATGGGGCAGATGTCAACACGTGGAAATGGGACAGGGCACAACGTCTGTGGAGCGGGGCAGGGCAGTTTACAAAAATCCATCCCACTTCCATCTCTGAAACAGCAGATACGTGTTGATACGAAATCAAGAAATTATGCAAGAAAAATTAGTGTTGTGGTAACCTGCTAAGTGCTATGAAATAAGGACCAACAAAAACAAAAATAATAATTATCAATCATTTGCCAAAATTGCCCTCATGGATGGTAAATTGATATGGTACATGTTTTCTGTTATAATTTCCTAAAATTTAAAATGCTTAAAACTGTTTTTTGAACAAAGGGTGATCCCCATTTTCAGATGCATTGTACTTTCGACTAGTGATGTGACGAATGTAAGTCCTACATTTAATCATGAATTTTTTTCATTCAAGATTTGAATTGAATGGTTTTATATTGTATTTCATGAGTTGTTCTTGTCATTTTGAATTAAAGTATATTTGCTTAGCTCTATATCTTATATTGAATTAATTTGTTTTGTTTAGTACAGTTTTTAGCAAGCTTAAATGAAGTAGGTTAAGGCACCCTTTGACATTTGGCTAATCTAAGTTCCAAATATGAATTTAAATATTTTTTTAAAATTAACATTAATTTATGGTTAAATTTAGTATTTCTCAATGGTCATCACTGTTCGGATCATTAATTAAGAGCTTATTCAACATTTATTATCAGGAGTTCAGGTTGGTATCTAAATATTCTTTTTCTTGCAGCACAGCTAGCAGTTGCAACAAAATTGGCTGAATTTAGAGTGTTGCACATTCTATGGCATATGTGACCGAGAAATTTATTACTGATCAACTTCAAGAAAATTGAGCTATCATTATTAATTGCAATTTAACCCCGACAACGCCGCAACATTTGATATCTGATTTTGAGCGATCTATTTGCAGTTGAATGAATCTTCTGCTTTCATTCTGATCAATTTGAAAATTTTCCATTAAACTCAGCATTGATGTCCTATTCAAATACAATTTTTAAGATTCCAAACAAGATTTCATTATGAGATGCAAAAACTTAACAATTTGTTGTGCATATTCCTTCGTCGCTTTCGAACTTTTATGAATAATAGGATGGATGACTCTTTAGCTTCTTTGTAATCATTAGGAATCGGAAAAAAGTTTTTTTTGACAAAAGCTAAAAGTATCTAGTAAGTCTTGAATCGCAAGAATAACTGGTTTTTAGGGTCTTGATGTTAATTTTAGCACCAACTATTTTTACTATTATAAAAATTTCGGCAACCTTAATAGTTGGCGAGATGTATACAAATATATGCGGAAGATATACATGTACAGCATTGTTCAAATTCCTAAAAACATACTTTACAAGAACAATATAGTTGTAAAAACTATACCAAGTTCTTATTTAAGTCGTTTTGAAGGCAGATGGAGTGTTTCTACATTGTTACTTTTGTATTTGAAGTTGTAAATATAATGTATCACGATGTTTATTTGATGTGTTTTTTTACTTGGTAACGTATCATATAGAGCCATTTTACAACTAAAAAAGAAATTTACTTACAGCAACGAATTTACCTAGTTCAGACGAATTTCAAAAATACATAGTAAAAAGTTGCCATGGTTTTTGCCAACTATTTTTCCGGTTCCTAGTAATCATGGACACTAAAGTAAATGTATGAAGATTGAAATTTCATGATTTTAAAAGTTCAATTGAAACAGTATTTGATTTATGGTCGTCGAGACGTTGTAGCATGCCTGGTCAATAGTCATCCCTGTATAAAACATATTATAAAAATGTGAGTATTATTGCATTATTGAGAATGTCTTATTACTAAAATGGTAATAGGATTTATACTACATGTATTTCTTTCACATTGATCTTGTAATCCTTAGCAAAATTTCTAGAGTTCCTCTAATTGCAGTAACTGTGCCAGTTGCTCAATATGATAACATCTACATTTTGAAAGAATGGAAACGTGTTTAAGTGTATACTAAGAAATTCATATTTCAGCCTTGTTGAATACTTAGTATTCATGTCAGTGTATTTTAAGATTCATGCTTCCTGCAAATTTGCAATTTCATGGCGCATTTAATACATTCAATTAAAAACATATTTTTGAACGCTATTCAAAGAAATTAGTAATTCTTTTAACTTTGATGAAAATCTTTTAGATGCAATACATGTATTAGAAGGTGTGTTAAATTACTATTTCAAAGTACATTCTCATAGTTGGACTGTAAGTAGGAATTTATCAGCGCTATCAATACACTATTTAATAATTTTTTAGCGATTAATCTGCAAACACTTTCTTGCATTGCCAATTTCATTGGTAAAAACGAAAGAATATATTATCAAATAGAATATAAACAGAATATCATATAGACTGTGTGATTTTTAATATACTATTTGATTTAACATACATAATGATGCATATTTTTCTGCGGAGATTCGTGTTTTGAATTAAGGCTCAACATTTAGATCATCAAATTAATTCGTCTTGAATATTGCAACAATCACACATTTTCGAATTTTGAAGTTAAATTATTTTGGAGTAACATTATAACATACCTTTCCATAGCATATATTAAAGTATGCAAATCTCAAGACAGCTTGGAAGCCTATTTTCGAAAATAATTGTCCGATCTTGTCCGAATTAGAAGTTTGAAAAACAATTCCGAATTACATTAATATTATTAAAAAATTGCAAATTATATTTAAAAAAAATCGAGGAAGGGATTACAGAGTTGGTTTAGTTGTGATCGGGTTGATAACTACTATATGTGAAGTTTAGTTTTAGAAATTTGGAACTAATCAATACCCTATAGTGATTTGCGAATATGTCTTCGTGAGGGAGGGATGGGGTGGACAGATTACACAATTTCTGATTATCCATTTACAAATCTGATAACGAATTTGAAGATCAGCCAATGGCGTCAGTGCAAATTGGGGCCTCAAATTTGCTTAAAATTGCTTATAATAATGAATATTTCTACCCCTTCGAGAATAAAAATTTTTATAGCCATTTGGGTGTGCGGTGCGGCCGCACCCGCTCAGTGATGCCACTGAGATCGGCAAATACCCAACCAATCCGATTCCATCTACGATTCTGTGTATTGCGGACAAAATTCAGAATATTCCTTATTTATCAATCTTGTTCCAATTTTAGTAAATATGGTGATTAATAAGGTCAAGCCTATTGCAATCACAACATGAAAATAAATTACGTGCTTTAAGTCAATTTGAGGGATTTTATAGTCGTTTAAAAGCTGAAATAGGTATAAAGGCAGGTAGAAAATTCATGTTACAAAGTTATATAATAAAGTAAAAATAGCAATTTCTTCAAAGTCGTTTAGTCGAGAAACTAAATACATTTAGTAAATTTTTACTTTGAAGTGTAGTACAATTTTGTGAAAAGCTTTCCTGATTTAAAAACTTTAAATGGCTTCAGAAACATCGTTAAAGTCAGCATCACCAAATCACTTTGAAAGCGAAAACGCTACCATGAGTTAGACATGTGCTATGAATGAAACAAAAATAATCCATTAGTTTTCAAATCTTCTGTAGATCCTGCTTAGAAAAACGTTCAAAAGCTTACTCTAGATGAAAATTGCATATATTAAGTTTACAAAAAAGTAGCATAACTTAATTCATATTTCTGATAAATCCATCATAAATGGGTCTTTTATGTGGTACCGTATTTTATAATTAAAATTTTTTTCATGAGAAGCATATTAAATATGTTTACACGTGATTTGATTTGAAATCCGTTTAAACAGTGACAGAGCACAATACAGTAATTGACATTATATATTTTTAATGATTTATGAAAAATTGCTGAGAAATAGCTTGACGAGCAGAAGTTAACTGAGGTAACTTAGGCACGTTAAATGTTAATATAATGATTTTGAACCTGAACAAAAACTAACACTTCAACCAAATTAATATTTATTTAATAAAGCACGTATTTATGTGACACATTTGGACTACAAATACGCCCTATTTTAGGCGACAATTTTTATTTCGGAGTTTAAAGGCGTGGAAAGTACTCGCCTTTAATTAATTTACAAGAATCAAAGCCTAGAATTTTGCTGTAAACAAATAGAAATGAGGCTATTAATACTTGTAGAAGCATAGTAATAGTTTAAGTTTCTTCCAAGTATTCAATTTAAAACTATGACAACCATTATATTTGTTCTGAAGCAAGCAGAAAGTAAATACAAAGTAAATACACTGCATTATGCTTATTCACACCGAGCACATGAATTCTTAAGACTTAATTTCTTACAATGCGCAGTCTTTATCCTAAAATTGTTTATAGTTTGTATAGTTTATGGAATTAAATTTAATGCGGGTATGCTTCATTTGCAAACATTCGCTGTAAATACACCGTAGAAATGACCACAATGAGGTGAATTATTACAATTATTAGATTTATTTATAAATTAATACTAGTGTTCGTTTTTTAGTTTGTTTTTCTCATGCATTGACGTACTTATTATTCATTACACGAATTTTTATGCAAGGATGAAATCAGAATTCTGTTTATGAATTAATGGTAGTGGACTGAAAAATATGACATTGCGAAACTTTGAACAATTGAAGCCGCTAGTAGAGGAAATACTAAAGTCACATTTTCAGGAATCAGAAAAAATGGCTTCAAAGATTATAAATTGATCCACAATCTGATAAATTAGTCAAAATGCATGAACCGTTGACTAACAAGTTGGATATCATTAAAATATTTCACGTGAGTATGTTCCATGCTCTCACTAACACAGAATAATAAATATCTAATCTTTTTCGAAAATGTGACTTAAGTACTTCCTCTACTAGGCTGTTCAATTAAAACATACAATTAATGCACATCAATAATTGATAAGCATTAAAATATTAAAAATGCAAAACATAAAACAATTAAAGTATGAATTGCTTATTCAATTAAAAAAGTACAAATTTACAAATAAATATATTATCATGACGACAGACAAACTTTCTTGTTGAAAAATAATTTCAAGGAAGCTGACTTGAAGTCCTCATTTAGTTGTTGAGTGGGTTTTGGCGCGTCAACAAGCGTCTTCAATGCTTCTCTGTATTCCTCTACAACGTTTATATTATCAATGTCTTCAATGTTAAAATCTACATTTAACTCATCCGAAATCGTTTTGAGGAATGACTGGTCATCTAAATATATTATACTAAATATTGTCAAGTTTTGAAGAATTCAGTCAAACATTGACTAAAAATCTAATTTTTTAAGTTATTTTGCCAAAACGAATAATATTATGATAACAAGCATATTATGATATATATAAATATTTGCAATATTTTAGATCAGATTGTAATTACAATATAGTGTTTTCATTGTTGCTTTTCAGTTGAGATGACTTCTCGGTACCAATATTTTGTATATATCCTTATACATAAACATTCATATTCCTTTGAATTTAGTTTAGATGTATTAAATAAAAAATGAAAGCTATCAATCACGTAGCTACAAGGAAGGGGGGTAGAAAATTTACGTCTTCTCCTTCCACAAATGCAAACATGGAATGCAAACCTATGTACTAACTGTGTAAAATCTTTTTTGTGAAAATCTAATAAGGAAGCTAAATTGATACGATGAGAATGATAGACTATAGTAGTTAGTTATAATATATTTAGTACATATATATATATATATATATATGTATATATATATATATATATATATATATATATATATATATTGTGTTCATAATCAGTAGCCGTTACCCACAATTTGTTGATGATAAAACTGATAGTTACTCCATTCCTCTACCTCTTTCATCACGTGCATTTCATTGCCTCTTACCATAGTACTTTTCGATTTTTAAAATATTTCATAACATTTAAAATAAGGAAACAAAATTAATTATTTACAGTATGATGCAGTGCTGGATATGGGTATTTATATCCTTGTTTACTGAGCACTAAACACAAACTTCTAAAGCTTAGAACTACATCAATTACTGGTAAATTAAAAACATAACAAAGAAATGAACCACATAGGGACTTTCAGGGACATATAGACCAGTTTGGGAATTAGGGATCTTAATATACTTAGGTACAAAGTGAAGCTCGGTCAAAAAGGCATGCAAAATTTGTAGAGATTTATAGAGGATAAATTATTCACAATCAAAAAAATCAAGCGTTCTTGTAGTATTCCTTGCTCCTCCTGATTGCTAGAAGTTAGAAAGTTAGTTACTTTGACTGCATTTAGTTTTTCAAACTAAAAAATGTCTTGTGTTGCTGATTTTGTTGCTAAATTGTATCACTACACTGACATTTGCAAAGGAAAGCAGCAACTGCCGACACATGCATAACATAATTGAAGTAAAAACAGAATCTTAACAATATTCAAACATTGAAAAATGGAAGACTCACATTGAAAACCAAAGTCGCTTTTATATTTACTTTGTTTTTTGCTTACATATGCTGTGCAATCCAGTGTCGTTTACTTATCTGAATTATTATCATCACAATATTTAATACTATACATTCTCTATTCTTAATGATGACTTTTGCAAGTATCGCAGCTTATACTAGGTAAGTGTGGGACAGTGATATCGAAAGGTGTAGAAATCAATGAATGGCACACATACTTAGCAGGGACATAGATAAAACAGAGCATGAAAAGATTGAGAAATTTCCAATGAATGAATATGAGAGGCGGATAAAGACGACAATACAGGAGTTAGCATAAAACGGACAGAACAACATCGTCAATAAGTACGAGAGCTATACGAGTGTTGAGATAAATTGAGGGAGCTAGACAGGGAACCCATTAAATTACTAGCAGCAAAAATAGAATTCAAATTAAATGGATAGATTGTACCCGCTTTGTAAAATGTCTGTGTGTATAGTATGCAGAGACGAATTACTGTGTTGGATAACAGCTAAATTCTACTTGCATGTAAGTGCGTTGCACTAATCAATCTCTCATTTGCTAGTTTATAGCGGCATGTAATTGTGTAATTTTTATTCTTGTGTAGAATGGGAAGTAGACAAGGTGCACAGACAAGTGACAGTGAGAAATTGCATTGCGTTGCAAGACATTGCATTTATATTTAATGGCTCAGCCTCATATCATAAAGATGCAAGCGACTCGCACTGATTTATCTGATCCTCTATCCAATTATTTTGTAACGTAATACAATTTGTAATTTTTCACTTTTACGTATTTGCGCACCCTGCCTTCTTGGCATTCTAAACAAAAGATTGCAATAACATACTGCTGTAAGTGTTCTTTGATCAACAAATAGAACATTACGATTTGTTTTACACATTAATACACAATTAGCACTACGCAGAAAATCGACTAAATTATTTGTCTCTACATAGCGTGTGAAACACGTGAGCAGAAGACGTGAGGTAAATGAATGCAAGAAGTGGAGACTATCTAATAAAAAATGGCTAAGATTAGGTATGATAAAGTAGAGAAGTATAGTATATCGGGACAATATGTTTAGAAGCAGGCGATATGTGGTATAAGCATAAGCCAAAAGGAATGAGAAGGCCAATATGCCGAGGGATTGTAACATACATATTAAAAAGGTGATTAAAGCAAAGAGGCAGAGATAGTATTGATAAAGAGGAAAGAGCTAGGGCAGTACAAATGAACTGCAATGTAGAAAGCAAAGAAAGATAAGATGGAAATACATAGAACGCTGACAGAGGAAATACGAAGATTGTAGAAGTTGAGCAAAGTCGAAGTAGGCCCGATAGTAGCTGGAGCGCTACAAGGAGTGAGCAAGAAACAAAAGATTCAAAGTATGGATAATTGGTAATTAAGATGGCAGCATTGCTAGACACAGCTAGAGAGTTCAGGAGGAAAAATGTGACTTGAAATATAATAAAATAATGATAATTTGTAGTGAGAACACTGGTTCGGAAAACTAAAATCGTTAACCGTTTCGGATGTTTATATTATGTAACGATTTTATAATTATTAAGAATGAAAATTAAGTAAGCATTTGATGTCACATGTAAATGTAAAAGATTACTCATCATTGCTTTACGTTAAAAATATGAAGGCATGAGATTGATCAAGAAAATACAGGGTGAGCCAAAAGTCACTGACCCTTTTTATTTTTCAATATCTTTTCTATTTCTTAATATTTTTTTTTATTTTATTTATTTTATTTTTTTCAGATTCTGGAAATTAATTATGGAGAAATTCAGTACCGTCCAACGTACACAAATTGTAAAATTTTATGAAGAGTCTAAATTTTAATCCATGCAAAGTGCCACTCATCTAAGAATTGAAGCCACAGGACTTACAGTCTAGACTACAGTATACCGTTAGATTACGAGAATTTGCTGAAAATGAACCAATATTTTTTGGATAAACTAATCATTTCTGATGAAGCTCAATTCCACCTAAATGGGTTCGTCAATAAACGAAACTGTCGCTTTTGGGCAACAGAAAACACAAGAGCTGTGCATCAGAGAAAACTTCAAACTGTAAAGTGCACTGTATGGTGCGCAATAACTTCAAATGACATTATCGGGGCATACTTTTTTTGAAGATGATGATGGAAATGCTGTGACTGTGATAGGAAAGAGGTACAGAGCGATGCTTCAAAATTTCTTATGGCCAGCAATTGAAAATCGAATTGGAATGTGGTCCGATGGAGCAACAGCTCAGACTGCAAGAGAAAGCATGCAATTACCCCGGCAACATTTTAATGGAACAATAATTTCTCGATTTGATGATGTCAATTGACCATCTCGTTCTCCTGATCTCATTAGCCCAGATTTTTTCTTGTGGGGATATCTAAAGGAAAAGGTTTATGTCAACAAGCCGCAATCTTTAATGGAGCTAAAGGAAAACATCACTAGAGAAATAAGAGAAATAAGCCCAGAAACTTTGGAAACGGTTATGTCAGAGGTAATTGAAAGAGTTGCAACTTGTGAAGCAGCAAATGGAAGGCATATTCAGGATGCTATTTTTTCTACTTAATAGAAGTTTCTAAAACTTACTAAAATTAAATTTGTGATAGCAAAATAAATTTCCATCGTCTTGAATTTATGATACTAAAATTTTATGCACATAACTGTTAAAATAAAAAAGTTATTTAAAATTGAAATGGGTCAGTGACCTTTGGCCCATCCTGCACATTGAGTTGAAACACATGGTGGACTTGTTGAACCACATTACAAATTCATTCCTCGAAATAGTTAATGAACGTTTATGAAATTCTATCTAGATAAATATAGCCAAAATTTTAACATGTTATTAAAGGTTAATACTCAAACTGCATATTTTTAAAAAAAAAATAACAACTCAGACAGAATCTTCAATAAACATTAGAAGATCTATTGCCATTTTTGAAAAGTACTCAAGTTGCTAATTAATAAGATTTTAGTGAAATCCAATACCTGTTTGAGAAGTGCATTGCTTAATCTTTTGAAAAAGCTTATACACATTTTCTCTAACAGCATTCTTTTTCCAAACAAATTCTTCTTCATCTTCCTCCAATTTCTCACTTTCTTCCCATTCCTCAAAAGCACAACTTTCGTGAAAGAGGACAGTGAGAAGATACAATGCGTAATCTGTATTCTGCTTTCTTGTAGGGCACCGATCACATACTAGTGTAAGAAAGCCAGTGTCATCATTTAGGCGATCACCAACTAGTTTCTTCAGCTTACGTTTTGATCGGAGGTCTGGAAAAGGTAATGAAGTAATGTGAACCTTCAAAGTAACTACTCTTGCTTCAGGATGTCGTATACTTGGACCAGAGAAACAATAGTCACTGGTAGTTATCTACAACAGCAGCATATAAAATTAAGTTTCAATATTAACTAAATATGTACCTCAACTGGAAAATGAATTTTGCACATTTCATTGGAGTGCAGCTCTTCAGGCCATTTGGTAGTAAACTTCTGAATGGCCTTACAGTGGCGTTCAACAGCAGGCGGAGTTAAATGGAAAAAGTTTGGTATTTTAATTAGCTCAGCATTCGCGTGCTTCCAAGGAGGAACGCTATGTTTTGCAGGGTAACCCTGACGAATGGGAAGTGGAATGACTGTCGCATTAAAACTCCTACTTGTAGGCCAAACCTAAAACTTATTTTTACAATTCTATACTTATAAATAACTAACTATTTGACACGTGCTTCACTCGGGAAATGCATTCAAAAAGCAAAAAATTCTAAAATTCTATGCCTCCAGGATTTGAGACAGTAACATATTACAACTAATAATGTAGTTTTAGCATAGAGCCAAGAATTTTGTTCCAAAAAAACGCATTAACAAAAAACCTAGAAAATCATAATTCACGAAGGACTTCTTCATAGACAACATATTTGGTAGTGCTTTCATTACAAAAAATAAATAGATTCTTGGAAATTCTCCCTAAAACAGCTGTAAAACTGAGAAAGCTGTTAAACAATAAGAGGTAGTATGAAATACCAATTATATAAAGAAATGAAGTATGGGAACATCTAAGTCAATATTTAGTTCACAAATTAAGTCATTGATTAAATGTGAATAAAACCTTCAGGAGGTCATGATGTTACAAACATATATGATGTTGGTACCTAGGTCTGAAAGTTTCTGAGTTATAAGCGGACAAACACACACATTTTGCCCTTTACATAATAGATGTGAATCTCGCAAACTATGTAGAATGATACTAAAAGCCGTACACAGTTGTCTATTGTTTAAACAAAGACGAAAAACAGGAAAGTACATAAGATTGTGATAATTTCCAATAATTAACTTCATAATTCTTTATTTTTCTGCACAGATGACATTTTGAAAGTTGGCAAATAAATTAAAACTTTTACATTTAGCTGAGTTCAATTCGAGCAGTTTTTTTATTAAACTCATCAATTTACAACTACCATACCCACATTTTTTTAATGTGCACTCAGTAGATTGTGGAAATAAATATTTGAACGTAGGTTTTCTTTGCTTTCATCTGAACAAAATACATGACATAGAAGATTAATATTTCTAAGAATTATATACGCACTACCAACAAATTAAATTTGAGAGTGAATCAGAAAATGTTTGTAAGGATGGCAACATCGTGAAGCTTAATACTACCTATCAAAAAGCCTTTACACAAATTCACACTGGCAAGGCTACGCTATGTGCAAACGTTTATTCTAATACGCTACCTCATTACTTCAATAAATTCGTTAGAATTTCGAAAATCAAACACCAGCAAAAACAAAACTTACTGAAGGCCAATCTTGATCAGGCTTCATATATTCTGAACGAGGCTTTGGAATCCGATTCTTTGGCCTACTTACAGCTTCTGGGAACTCGGGCTTTGGAGAAATTAGGTAATGCGCACTGGATCGTGCATGTAATAAACAAATGCGGGACGATGTTAGCATTCTGCATGTAGTCTGAAAAAATAAATAGAATTAATATCAATAACTAAACAGAATACTAAAAGGCTTAGATTTCATAATCAAATATATTTGAAATCATCTATTTAAATAATTGAAAATAATCTACTAAAGCCTGTACACATTTGCTTCTAGTCTAATAACAAATTTGGCTGAGATGACGTAAAATATTGATAAACACATTTGGACAATTTTGCGCCTAAACGACGGGAAGATTCTGTGACACCCGCCCCGCGGCGAACTGTTAGGTTTTCCAACAGATTTTGGGCCTCGCGCTCATTGGCACACTTTGAGTAGGCTTTCAAAAGAAGACGTGGAGATGGGTATTCGGAACATATGACCTAAAAAGAGTTTATGACAGCAGTCAACATACTAAAGAATATTTTTGGGGTTTATCTCGATTGCAATGTGCATAATTTGTTGTATAAAAAAATTCTAGGAGAAAAATTTGTTACAAATCTATACTTTGTAAAAAACAAAATTGAGATTTAAAAATGAAAAAATTTGTACATAAACAAATTTGTTACATCTTCCAACGTTGCTATAAAATGCCATCACATTTTCGTTTTTTTGTGAACAGACTGGTTAATGCTAAGCTCAGGCTCCCAGACTGCGTTAAGTCTAGAAGAAATGCGTTCACAAATAAAAAGGATTCTGTCGATAAATAGAATTACAAAAACCATTATTGGTTTCTATTTAGTAGTGTAACAATCAAAATAACAAGGGAGTTTCAACACACATAAATTCAATGATCGCGAATTTTAATAATAATTGTATTAGAATGGATGCTATCATTTGCAAGTTGTAACCATTGAAAAGCTTACATCTGCCATCGGCTCTGAAACATTTGTGAACTGCATCAGCATGTGCTTCCAAACAGTTATTGATCCAGTACCATCTGAAAGTGATTTCACAGGCATTAGGACAGCATCAGTCGATAGCAAATTCTGTTGGCGAATTAATTTATGCGGTCGTTCAGCGATTGCCTTTGTTCGTTGGAATACTACATCGCCTAAAAACATTGAAAAACTTTAAGCAAACGACACAATTAACTAAATAAAAAGTAAAGCCAGTGAAAGCAACTTAAGCATAGTATTATTTCGCTGGGAATCCGCGTGTTTCAATTACATGTAATTATTTGAATACAATTCTACGTACTTATCTTTTTATTTGATGTTTCCAGAGCGACATCGACATTGTAAAATACTTTCACATAGTGAATGAAATATGTAATCCCCAAAGACAAAGACTGCTTTGTAGATTGCGGTCCAACAACAACAAATATGGAGTGGCGATTATGTAAGGTCTTTAAGGAATCAACGAAACTACTAGCACTCTAAACATCATCAGATGACACTTCATAGGCCCATTTAATTTTTCACTCCACTTTGAGTGGCAGCAGAGCGACTCAACTTTAATGAGAACACGTGATTTTAGAAACTAAGAAGCAAAGTGTACATTAATTCAAAGTTACTAGAACAGTATCAGAAACTTCTTATATGAATAGAAATTAAATTGAACCACTCCCTATTTCAAATGGACAATGAATACTTCAATAAGTAAAAGCTGCTACCAGTTGACATCATGAATTTAAAACTCGACAAATGCTTTTGATGAATAAAAGCCATGTTGTAATACGAAATATAAAGCACATATGCTCTACAAATAATAAAACTTTTTACCTTTTCAATGTCAGGAGAAGACGCGTGCTCTTTGAATTTTGAATAAGGAATATATTGTAAAACGAATGGTTCTTCAATGTCCACCATCTTTGGTATAATCTCATCAGGATTTTCAACTGTCCTACGATTCCATAGTATGGAGCATGATATTGGAAGATCCCGCAATTCATACTGAATTTCAGCTTCGGATAAACGGGCCGTAATTTCCGGCCCAACATTAGATGCAGAGATGAATGCATTGTCTATAACTACTGTAATAGCACGCAGACAGTTAGCGGGCTTGAGAATACGTAGAGCATTCATTCTCGATTTCTTAAGAGCAGCGTCACGTTCTTTCGCCAATTTTTTCTCATTTCGTTCTTCTTGAGTAAGTTTCCTTTTCTTCTTTTTGGGTGCGATACTTGATACTTCCTTAAATTAAGATTAGTTAATTAAGAAAAAGCATTTAATACAGCATCACAAATGAAGAAAACTAATGTGATTATAGAAATTACATTGAACAAAACAAGACAACTGTCTACTCCAGCGACGTAAAAAATTTCTAGCCTATAAAAACTATAGCATAACCAGAATGAAAAACAAATTCAAAACTAATGCACTTTTGAAATAAGTTATTGGTCTATCCATGGTGTATCAATGCACAACTATTCCCAAATAAAACTACAAAAACGGCCAATAAACAGGTTTTCTAATTGAAAAAATACTTTTTACATATTGAGGCGTAATTGCATAACATCACCCTCAATGTATTCTTATTTATTTGATTATTATATTTTGTATCTCATTAATCTAAGGTAATAGCTTGGTAAATATTTACAATTATATAATCTATTGTGCTTCAGTTTTGCTTATATTTATTGCTTACAAAAAAATTGCATGAGCTGAGGAGAGCACTGAGAATTATGTAATGCATTAGTTTACGTTACCATCACTTAATTTCAAATTGCTTTTTAATAATTTCTAATATGTTATGCAATCTTGATCTCCTGAACGCTTTTTCTCAATTGAGAACAGGTTATATTGGTAAGAACTGTTAATTATAAACGTATGCGCCTTCAAATTATGTTTAATGCGAAACCCTCAGAAGACAGGACCGTAGAATTTAACCCAAGTTTCATGCCGAAGTTACAGTTAACTACTTCAAATATATTAAGTAATAACCAACATCCAGTCTGGACAACACCGCCTACTTATAATTTTCATAAAAACTCCACATCTTGAGCTTTTCCAGAATTTAGATATTGCTAGGTATCTATCTTAATGTATTTTAACTAGTTCTTTTTCGACATTCTCGAATCACCCAGGAAATCATCTAATCACACTGCGCAGATCTCTACTATAAACGTAATTGAAATGAATTAGGAATAACAAACTAATCCCATTACTAAGAGACAACGTAAATGTCAGTATTTTATTTCAGCAATGTCATATTGAATATTCAATTTTTTAAATTAACGAAACTTTTAGTTTCAATTGATCTACATTAATAAAACGAGCATAACTTTATGCTTGTAAATTATTACCTTCATTCCGTCATCAGAAGACATACTGTTAACATAAGGCAACTCATTGGCGGTTTCTTCAGTGGGCGGGATTGAATTACTGAAACCTGTAGCCGATTCAACATCAATCAAATAGTCATTGGTAGACACTGTACAAGGAGAAAAAATTTCAGCTGAAAATCGATTGGTTGAATTCAAACCAGATGAGCTATGATTAATAACTTCAATCATGCTATTGTCATGGAGAACAACAATATCGTCTGATGCATCGGAATTCGC